>JBBIGA010040493.1:0-13413 GCA_037576975.1 Alestes dentex
ACAGTGGGAATGCACCTACAATGTGAATTTCAGACCCCTCCATGATTTCTAAGTGGGAGAACTTGCAAAATCGCAGGATGTTCAAATACTTATGTTCCTCACTGTATAAGATCATCATTCTCAGGTTTGATTGGGAGGATAATATTGAAAAAGGCTTTGTGGGGAAAACTGTACTTTAGATACTTTGTGTTATTTCTCAATGTTTGTAAACTATTTTCAAACATTTTTTAAAGGTCCCATGACATGAAAATTTCACTTTATGAGATGTTTTAACATTAATACGAGTTCCCCTAGCCTGCCTATGGTCCTGCAGTGGCTAGAAATGGCGATAGGTATGAAGAGTGCCTTGATCATCCTGCTCTGCCGTTGAGAGAACGACAGCTCAGATGGCCCAATCTAGAATTTTCCCCATATGTCGTCATGAGGGGAAAGGTTACCTCCCCTTTCTCATGCTTTGCCCACCCAGAGAATTTCACCCCCCTCCCCTAAAAAATTAGCTCCACCGACTGTGAGTGCTATCGTGTGAGAGACCACTTTTGCCTCTAGAGACATCATGGCTTCCAAACAAGTGAAGCATGGCAGTTGCTCAGTGCTTAGATGTACAAATGAGCACAAATGTATTTTTTAGTTCCTTTATGCGAGCCTCTGAGGAACCAATGGGTTCATTTTATTTTCTCTGGAAATGCGCCGACACAATACAGAGCTAGTCTTGCTGAACGGCTGAAAATTAAGTCTGGATCACTACCAACTCTCCAATGGCTCAGCTACAAACCTCGGACAAGTAAGTCAACTTAACACTATATAATTTTGTTGCTCTGTTGTATATGGTTACCAAGCTTTTTACCCTTAGAACGTGGCCGTAACATTAGTTCTGCAGCTAACAGCCCAGTTAGCAGGCTACTGTCGCAAATGTAAAGGTAGACAGCATCAGGTATGTGTTTAAATGGTGTGTGAACACACACATTAACTCGAGTGTTGTACTTCTTTGTTATTTGGACAACTGTGCTGCTGTTAGTGTTATGGTGAGCACGATATCTGCCTTTCCCCTCATTGAAATGACTATGAGCGAACATGTCTGCAAACCAGGGTGATCAGATGAGAATGGGTAAATTTGAGGAGTCTTACAGCAACAGGGCCATAGGCACTGATCTCAACGGCTTGGCTATCAAGGAAATGTCCCGAATCTCACGACAGACGAACACAACTCTTACCAGCTAGCTGGCACCTCCCCCACCCTCCACCTTGCCCCGCCTCTCTCCTCCTCCTTATCATTTAAAGCTACAGACACATAAAGGGCGCGTCCTGGGGAAATCTCATTGTGGGACTGGCTCAAAGTGGCAGTGATTCTGCACCAAGGCTGAATTTCGGAAAGAGACTTCAGATACAGTATTAGGGGACCACTAAGACCTATATAAAAGCATAAAAAAATCAGCATGTCATGGGACCTTTAAAAGACATGTTTACTTCTATTTATCCATCCTTCAGTTCAGTTCAGTTTTTCCATTTTCCACAATAAAGATTTTTGATACACACTCCCACTGTTAGATATGGTTATGAATAAGTCACTATTCTACAAAAATAGGTTTACTGTTTACAAATAGGTTTCTATTTTGTGGAAAAAAGTCAATTCACTACACCAAGATATATACTAAGCCCATTACACAGTGATTTAAACTTAGGCTCTTACCGCCCTACCTAAGCTAGTAATCATAGACTTTTGAACAAAAGAACAATGAAATAAAGGAGTCACATGAAGTTTCACATTGGGAATCCCCTGCTAAAACTGGGTGTTAAATAACCTGGTGGATTAGCATCCCACAGCTCATCCTCTTTTACTTTCGCAATCTCATTCCCACTGGGTTTCAGTCTATCAGTTCATCTCCCCCATTTTTCTCCACTCAGGGTTTAACTCACTCCTTCTCTCAGGCTCCTCTGTTGCCCCCCACCCACACGCTGCCTAATTCTCTCCCTCCTTTCAAATCCCTTTTTCTTTCACTCCCTCATTCTTGTTCTAAGTTTGACTCATTTCCTGTGATTGGTTCCAGAAGAAATGCCTCATTACAGCTGAATTTCCTCAGGGGTAAGAGAAGAAAAAACAAGTCTACAGTGACCACGATGAAAAATGAAAATTCTCACTAATCCGAAGACACAGGAGGACTGAAAGGGAAAAAAATGGGACAGCATAAAGCATCCATTTTTTAACCCACACAGACCATCACTAGTAGCTTTTTGACCAAAATCACTGCATGATATTTGATTCAGCAACATGATTCATTTTAATAGTTACAATCAAGATGATCAAAACGCACTTGAACAGGTCAGGAACACTCAAGTAAATACTAAACACAAGGACATGTGGGCAATAAATATAACTGTTAACCAACGTCGGAACAGCTTAACCAGTCTGATGAGAATTTGGACTGTAAGATGATCCTTAACTGAAGATCCGATTAATCAACACAATGGGACTAGAGTTAGAGTATAAAACCTCTAGTATCAGTTCGATAATAAAAGGCAAAAAACCCAAACAGAAAGAAAGAAACTGACATCATCAAACTAAAAGAAAAAAACCCAAATGACTACATAATTCTATGACACTCTTATGCCTCGTATACACTGTCTGATTTTAAAGACAAAAGATGACAATAGTGAAACAATTGTGTTGATTTCTTTGATTGTGGCTCCTAAACGGCAGTCCTCCGTCTGATTGAAAGCATGTAGGAGAAACGAAGAAAAGAAGGAAGTCCGTTTCATAAACAGAAAATTAGAATGTAAATGCTGAACCGGCTCATTTTCTTAAAAAACACGTAGTTTGAAGCAGCATGGCTAACTGGCTTGCCAGCTAGTCACTGTACATTCACTATTGTTGTATATTCACTATTCTTTCATAGAAATAGCTGAACATTCCTTTTTTTCAACAGAAGATTACTTCTTCATTCCAGCGAATTTCCCAGTTAAGCACTTGAATGTGTGACGAGTCATAATTACGATTTCTGAACAGGGAAGTAGGATTTTACGACACACACTTGAAGGCAGTATAACATTAGTCTTATTTATGGTGAGGATCTGTACTAATTCCCAAACAAAGACTGGAAACCATATGATGCAACAATCAATATCTGGCCCTCCTGGATATACAGCCTCTTCTTTCATTCAAACTTTTATCCTGGTTGGTTGCGCTTTTTTTAAATTTAGTTTAGAATCCAAGTCATTTAAAGCCTAAGTATTGTTAACCAAAATAATTTTCACACAGCCACTGGCATATTTATATTACTAGTATATTTTGCTCAGCAAGCCTTTTAGCGAACACTGCCAGACTAACTATTTGTCGACACCAACTGAGCTGTACGTAATGAAGTCCCACAACAATCCATGAAGCTTCCTATTCATACAGGTATCATTATATGACTCCTACAATATTTAAAGGAAGCTTTGAATGAGAGGCTGGCAAACAGGGAGCCAATTTTAGACCAGTTAGAAATGACTGAACCACTCAAAAGCTGCTTAAAGATTATATCAAAATGGCAGTCAATCTAAAGGTTCAAAATAAAGAAACAAATGTCAAGCTTTTGTTTTCACACCAGTTGAATTTACTAGCCTAGTAATAATAGTTCACCTCATATGTTTTAGCAGGAAAATAACAAGTTTGTGAAAAGTTAGCAGATGTAAAAATGCTCAGTTCATATATAATGTAATATAATGTATATGGCTTGAGTTTATTTATAGGCGCCCTCTCAACTATGCTTCCTACGAGTTGTTTGACTTGTGCTTGCTCTGCATAGCTGAATGAAACTTCTGGTAGCCGAGAGTAAACACAGACCATACACAACCAAATGGGTTCCACTATGTTACAAAACACTGAACCTTTGTATGGTACTGTACAGGCCTTCTGAGAAACTGCATCACTCTTGTGAATTGGAAACGTTTCTGGACCCCCCCCGTGTTGAAGTCACAGGCAAGATAAAAAGGAGAAACGGACAAAAAGTAAAAATGAGTGGGGGGAAGTGAGTGTTTGTCCTTCAGGAAGAAATGTAAGGACAGGCTCCCTGCAGAGAAGACAACACTGAATGCTTCTGCAGGGTTAAAAAGGGGCCCCATCACACACGCTTGCAAACACAGCTTTATGAAGCTTACTGTAAACGCTCAAGTTCTTCTTTCTACTTACTTTCAACTTTCTACTCTGTCTCTCTCAACTCACACAGCCCACTTAACACCACCAATGGAAGACAATAATAACAGTCAGTCCATAACCCCATCTAGCCAAGATCACAGTACGGAGAAATGCTACCTCTTTAGCTGATTGTCTATCTACACACCATCATGCAACTACACACCTTCACACACACACACACACACACACACCATCATACATCTACACACCTTCACACACACCATCGTACATCTGCACACAAGTTTATTAAACTCATGGCACAGTGTTCTTTGTGATGATAACAATTGCTGCAATCAGTTTATAGAAGGCATCTGATGAGTCACCTGATGCACAAAACACATTTAAAATAAGATCTTATTAAGCACAATTATTTGCCTATAAGAGGGAACTGATCCTAGTACAAAAAGCATAACAAGGAACCAGGTGTCTAGTGCACTGAGGAAAAGCCAGTGACGCAGAGGAAGCTGCAGTATCCAAGTAAAAAACAGATACAGAAGCAAGGGTGAAAAAGACAAAAGGAGAGTTGGGGTCACAAAAAAAGCAATAGAGCAGCACTTCTGACAACCGTTAAATAAAACTGGTATAAAACCAAAATAGACAACCCACATTCTGACCATAAATAGATAGAAAAGCAGTATTTTCGGTTTAAATATTAAGTTGTATGTTCCAAAATAGACTGGAATAACGAGTTTGCTATTTATGCACATAAACATTATACGTTTTCATTCATTTCAGCATTATAAACACTCCTTGCATACGGGCAAATAGTGCTGAAGGCACAGTGTCTTGCTAAAGGCATTCAAAATAGAGCTCACAGCAAGATGATGGGGGGAGAAAATCATTTTCCAAAACAATCCAACACATTTCCAAGGGTTTACACTTTTTTATCAACTTTTCTTGAAAAGGCGCAACTGACTTTAACCTATCTATAACTGAAGTGAGCTCAGATAAACGAACTCAGGACAAAACACCGTATTTTATTTAGTATATGACAAAATGTGAACACTTCATTTGGTATATACGAAGGCTGCAGCGGCATGAGTTCCTCAGGGTCATAACTTGGGCCCCACCCCTCTCAGAGAAATCAAACCACTCAGCACAAACGAGTCTGATGACTCAAACAATAATTAATCCGACGGGCCAATCGAAAAGGAGCAAGGGTTGCCGCCCTGTCCATCGCACACGCTTAGATCAATAAACATCCGCTGGCACAGAAACGGCACCTCAGTCACTCGCCCCTCCGTGAAGTAAACAAGGGGGTTGGTATGGCAACCCGGGCGAAGACGAGGGCCGCGCTGTCAGGAGCGTCCTCATGACTGAGTGAGTCAGCAGCCACCCAAGCTGCTCTTTGCCCTCGTCTGCACAAACACACCCGCCTGCCATCTCCAAAACAGCAGCGTCTCTTTAGAATGGGTGGAAAACGTCTTTTATACACTATTTCAGTGGAACTAAACAGAGCTCAGAGCTCAAGGGCAATTCTTGTCCACCTTCTAAAGCGAAGGGAAAACACCCAGTGGACATAAAGTGCAAAAAATAAAACAAAAAAGGGCCCACAACTCTCAAAGCCAGCACAGTTCCAGTAAAACCAAAGGCTACATGACATTTTAGGTTGCATTACACAAATGCATCATGTGCAAGTGCCCTTTACTGCTTGATTCTTTGTCGGCAGGATCAATACAAACTACCTGAATAATCCGAATGATCGGTTTATTTTTTGTTTGTTCAAAACTACACCGTGTACTCCTGTTTTAACAAATTCAACTTGACTGTTAACTAAAGACCCGATCGCCGGCTTAAAACCTGGCCTCACTGTCACTTCACTTCTTCTGTAATTTTAGAGGCACCAGGAACACATGTGGCGTATTGAGATTTATCAAAAATAATATCAATAAGTAATCATAATTCCCAGTCCTGCTTCTGTGAATTGGAGTCCGAATCTCAGACAGCAGTCTGGAGAAGGCTTGATACACTCTATTGATGGCGGATATAATTATTCAAACCTAATTATAGTGAATGGACAATGTGAAAAGCTTAGAGAGACAAAACTTCAAAGGCAAAACCTTTACAGTGACACTGAAAGACTGAAACAGTCACAGCCATTTCCTACAAAAAGCACTGTAATTACTTTTGTTGCGTCATGTCGTAACATCCGCTACAGGCTCAGAAAAGCTCATCATAACATAATTTATGGTGATAATGACATCATATCTTCATACTGTCCATCTCCTGGTGACCATCTCCAAGCTGAGGATGAGGCAGCCAGGCCTTCTTGCATTATCAGCTGTTTCCAGGGGCAAGGTTTGTGTGGTTTCCATGGCAACCATGGCCAGCCCTGCGCTCTGGGCAGCGGCGTATCAGAGGCGGCGCCGCAGCAGGAACAAAGACGGCGTTCGTCATGAATAATGCAGAAAGCACATGTGTAGAGCAGCTCGTCTCCTGCCTCTGCCTGTGATCACAGATAGAGTCCAGCTGCCGCAGAGGTGTAAACAAAGAACTAGTGCTCTCCACACACAGTGACACAGAGGCTGCGCTGCAGATGTCCGGCGTCTCTTCAGTGCAGCGCGTGCTTCGCCACCCAACACACGCTTTTATTTAGCCACGAAAGTCATGATCACACTGGAAGTGACTTAATGCCCCAGAAATAGCCTCAAGCGTTTTGCTACTTCCTCCCCAAAAGCTTGCAGTTGATGAAATGCAACGAGCTGCAGATTCCAGCTTCCTTTCATGCAGCCCGCTGCAATATTGGCAAGAGAGCTGCATCAAACCTGAAAGCCCCGCAGTATGAGAGACTCAACTGCCTGCAAAACTCACCTCAGCCAGTACAAAAAGCAAAGAAAATAAGGAAAGGAAAATTCCTACTCTGTTACATTTTGTACACATCTCGCTAAACCATAAAAACTATATGATATAATTGTACAGTACACAAAAATATATAAATATTATATTTATACATTGCACAGTCATACAGGTCGACTCAGGAGCTCATTTCACTACATGTTGTTCTTTCATACCTATTTATGTGACAAATACAGAATCCTGAATCACAACCAGCCCCTTAAATTTTCTTAACCTCTGTGCTCAGTCTCGGACCCTGGACAACTACAGCACTTACAGTTCAGAATTACTGTTTTAACAGAATTACCCCTGTTTTAACATCTCCAATTCAACTTGTCGGTTGACAAAATAGCAGATTGCAGGCTGTGTAAGGACCCAGTCTTTAAACCTGGCCTCACTGCTACCTCTGTTCTTATGTAGGTCCACTAATACAACCGGTGGACCTACTTTACAATAATTCTTTACATACAGTGGAGCTTTCTGATTCAATCCAGTTACACACTAACAGAGAAGTGAGTTTACATCACCACATCAGGCTACTCAGCCCGTGTACATGTGTTGTAGCTTCTTAATTTAATTCAGGCGCCCCTCCATACTCCCTCCCCCTTCCTTCTTCACTCCCTCCCACTAGGATCGGGCCCCATGCCCTTCCCCAAAGACCTTCTTTTCTCTCTCAGGCATTTTCCCGCTCTTCCAAGTAGAAAACACAACAAAAGCTCTCAGCATGATCGAGTCACTCCAGGTATGTACACGAAACAGGGCTAAAATCTAAATTCTGTTTTAGTCTCTGTTTAATACTGCTGACCCAGGCAGACAAAAGAAATCAATGCCATAACACAGCAATTGAACTTTTACAGCAAAATCTATTATTATGCATGTCAATGTTGGGCTTGGCCTGGGAGGGAAGATGCACAGCTGATCAAATCCTGTCAAAGTGGCAGAGGCAGGGAATACTGAGGAAAGAAAGCCTGCAGATCTGATTATAGATTACAATGCAGTGCTTGAAAAGACAGCCCTATGTTTACAGACAATTTCAGAAATCCAGCCATTATCCCAGCAATCACATGTGTCCTTCCTAAGTCAAGAACTTTGCTCATGATGTTTCTGACCAATATTTCCTCTCCTGTCCTCAGTACTGGCCATGCTGTAGTGTTACAGCACTCTCATCCTCATCCATTCACTGCTTAGAACACATTCCAGTGTGCTTGTTCGTTTTTTTAATATAAGCGGAGCACTAAATTCATTCAGTCGTGTTGCAACACATTCATCTGAGAGACTGGGGTGGTTATTTTAGAATAAAACTGACATTCACAGGCTGACCATGAGTGTCTTCAGCAGAGGAAAAAATGCAGTACCCGCCCTGCTGTCCTCCAGAGCCTGGCATCTACAAACCACATGGCTCACAGAGGAGTCCATTACTTCCAGTTTCATCATCCTTTCTATCTATCTATATACAGACATATATATATATATATATTATGTACGTATGTTTTATATATATATAAAAACATACGTACATAATATATACACACTGGGTCTCTTCAGATGCCTAGAAGCAGAATTAATCTAGCCTTTCCAAATCTCTCTTTAATTATAATAACTGGATCACTTTATTGTGTTATATGTCGACTCAGGGGCTCATTTTACTACATACTGTACTTCTATACCTATTTATGTGACAAAAAAAAAAAAAGAATCCTGAACCCCAACCAGCCCCTTAAAATTTTCTAACCCCTGTCCTCAGCCTCAAACCCTAGAGAACCATACGCTTTCAATTCAAAACTACTCCTGTGTGAACGGAATTACTCCTGTTTTAACAGTATTGCTCCATCCTAACACCACACTTATTTTAAAAGGAGATGAGACACGTTGAGGATCTGACTAGCCTCTCTCCCTCAACCTTACTCTCTCCCAACAGGACTCAAACTGCTCTAATGTGCAACTCGGCCGTTTTTAATCTGCAGATATGATTAAAGCGTGGTTTTAAGACTTTACTGGAAAGTTATACGTTGTAACTGAATGTTTATTTTCCCTAGAAATGCGAGGTTAGGCTAACATGGCTAACCCCCCTCCCCAAATAAAAACAACCCAAACCAGCCCCTCACTCACCTTCACGAAGAGCTCGATAACGGGCTCGTTCTCGCCCCGGCCGTTCTGAGGCACTGACAGAGACATTTTGGGAGTTTTTGCCGTTTAATGAATATATGTCCAAATGAAAAATGTACTTAAGAACGGGCCTCGTAGTCCTCGCCCTGGAAAAGTTTTCCCAGCTGCTCCCTCCTTTCTCCACAGACTCCTGGGATGAAATGGACGGCTCTTTTCTCTCCTTCCCAGAGGACCCTGACGGCTTTCTCACAGAGAACTGTTTTTTTTCGGGAGCAATAAAGCTTCTCTCTACTTTTAACTTTTCTCATAAACGTAAATATATCTAGTTTTCAGTGTAGTCCAGGCATGGTTGAGAAGAGTCTGCTCCTCTGTCTGTTGAACCGTTGGAAACGAAGCTGAAAAAAAAAAGATTCTGGAATATTTAAATAAGTGACATCACTCAGGGAGCACACCAAAGTGGGCGGGGTTAAGAAGCGTTCTGGAGAACGAAGTCTTTATTTTAATAAACCACCTGAATTCCATAAAGTCCCGCCCTCCTATACTGGGATTGGACAATACTGCCCCGCCCTCCTGCGCTCGGAGTGGCTCACAGCTTCCTTCTGTACTAGGACTGGCCAGAAGTCCAGCATTAGTAGCCCGTTCACTAGCCAATCCTAGTGTAGAAGGGCGTGTCTTGTTCGAAGACGGGTAGGAAAAAAATTGCAGAAAAATTGGGCGGGTTTAGGGTGTTAACGCTGGAAAGGATGCAGCCAATCAGCACGGACCGCAGCCTGCAGTCTACAGAGCATCAAGACCGAATGTGTTCAATGACCGAAAAGTAGCATTAAACATTACTGATGATTGATGATGGTCATCCATGATGATAACGATTTGTTTAATATAGATATTAAATATTTTCTACACATATATATATATATTTAAATATATTTTCATATGTATTATGTGTTATTTATTGTTGTTGTTGTTGTTATTATTATTATTATGTGTGTGTGTATGTTTATACACTATGTGGACAAAAGTATTTGGACGCACTATTCCATTGAAAGGCTTAATCTAAATACTTCAGCATATCAAGGCATTTTGGACAATGCTATGCTTCCAACTTAGTGGAACCAGTTTGGGGAAGAACCTTTTTTATTCCAGCATGACTGTGTCCCAGTGTACAAAGCAAGCTCCATAAAGACATGGCTGGATGAGTTCGGTGTGGAAGAACTTGACCTGACCTCAACCCCATCCAGCACCTTTGTGATGAACTGGAACGGAGATTGTGATTCAGACCTTCTCGTCTAACATCAGTGCCTGACCTCATAAATGCTCTACAGAATGAATGGACAAAAATTCCCACAGAAACTCCAAAATCTTGTGGAAAGCCTATATATATATATGTACTGTACATGCTTAGATTAGATTTGTATACTATTTGCTTTGCAGACATTTCCCTTGGAAATAGTCTCACCATAAAAGGCTCCATGTTGTTGGATTAATGAACATTAGACAAAATAATGTTGAGGCACCATTATATTCCTTATTAAACCCTTGTAAACACGAGACATCTTACATAGCTGGACATTTCCAACAGAAAACAGACTGCTCTTTGTTCATTTATTGTAAAATTCAGCTCATTTGTTTACTCCAAATGCCATTCATCTAATAAGTAAAACACATTTTGGCTGGCTGAACTGCCCACAACCTGATTAAGTCCATTTAGAGCTAAAAAAAAAAACAAGAAAAAAAACAAGTAGGTTCTGTTTGTTCTCTGAACAGATTTCACTCATTCAGGTTTCCTTTCAAATCTGGATTAGGCTATGAGAGTTTGAGACATTACAACCCCAAAGTGGGTCCTTTCTTGCAATTAGATCCAATATCTGGGCCTGTGATTTAGAACAGCAGAACCCACTGGCCTCCAGGGAGGAGCAGAATGGGAAACATACCCTTGTATTAAAGTATCAATATTTTTCCCTTTAAGCAGTAAATTCAGTTTCATTTTTGTATGTCCTAAATCAAGAAATACTTCTTGGAAAGCCCTTGTTGGCAGTAACAGCTGTGGGACGTCTAGGGTAAGAGGTAATTAGCTTTTGCAGCATTGTGATCCATTCTTTACAGAAAACTGTCCTCAGTTTCCCAAAGTTATAAGGGTCCCTCTGCTGGACTTTCAGTTCCAAAATGCTCCCCAAATTTTCAAAGAGCGCCTTCAACTCTTTAACAAACAAGTCTTGAGTTAACTCCTGTTTTCCTCTGTTTTGGTCGATAAAATTAAATTCTCCTCCAACATCATCACTCCATTCATGTTTGCTCCGGCATCACTCCGTTCAGTGATGCTCCTGCATCGTTTGCCAAGAAGCAGCCCCATGTCATGATGCTCCCACCTTCATACTTCATTGTACATCTACATTTACGGCAGGGGTCTCAAACTCTGGCTCTGGAGGGCCGGTGTCCAGCACAGTGTGATGGTTCTCCTCCTCAAACACATTCACTAAACCTGACAATTAACCGGTTAGGTGAACCAGGTGTTTCTGAGCAGGGAAATCACCAAAATGTGCTGGACCACAAACCTCCAGGACTGGAGTTCCACACCCCTGATTTACAGCATTTAGCAGACACTTTTATCCAAAGCAACTTCCTCGGGGTTAAGGGTCTTGCTCAGGAACACAGTGATGGTGTGCTGAAGGTAGGATTTGAACCCATGACCTGTTGGGCCAGAGGCAAGTATCCTACACACTGAGCCACCACCACCAGGTGTGGGAGCTTCTGAGCAACCCTTCTTTCTCCAAACACGACAAGCTGAATTATTGCCAGAGTTCTTCCACATTGTTGCCGAAACATTTCCGGTTTGTCTTAAAGTTTGTGTGTGAAAATGTTGTCTTCTGTTATAGCAGAGTAGTGTGTGTGGATGTGTGTGTGGAGAGTGATTATATTGCAGTTTGTTGCTTTTTGTTTACCCATGTGAATCTTTTTCCTGCTGATTTCAGGTCATCCATCTCTTTTCCAGTGACTGCTGGCTTCACTCTCGCCTATCATTAGTTAAGTGAAATTGAACATGGTGCACCTTTCCTGGGGCAATTAGTTACTATCAAATTTCTCACAGGTGAGAGTAATTTGGTGCATTTTGCCGCCCTTCCTTAGGCGCTGACCAGGTGCAGGGTTTAAAAGAACATTTCTGCAGCATTTATATGTAGAACCTGATTCATTTTAAACGTATTCGCGCATTTTTCTGAATTTTGTCTCCCCATCTGTTTAACATCTTTGTTCATTCATACTTTTTTTGTTCTGAATTATAAATACAAATTTATAAGACACAGTGGGTGTAAATTTGAAGGGGACAAATGCACTGAAAGCTTGATGTATGGGACCATCGAAGGTGGCTGTTGTACTTAATCACAATTTAAACAAGCCAACTTTTCTTTCAAAGGAGAAATGACTTCAGCTGAAGCGTTCCTTTTGCAAAGTGGAACTAAAACAGTAATGAAGAATGATTTGTTTTTCCATTAGATTTTCATTCAATTCATATTCTGTAATCACTTAATCCTTACTAAGGTCACAGGCAGGGACTCACCCTGAGCAGGATGCCAGCCCAGCGCAGGGCACACGCACACACACAACACCTATGGTCAATTTAGAATCCATAATTCATCTGACACACACGTCTTTGAACTGTGGGAGAAACCGGAGAGACCCCAGAGGAAACCCACGCCTCCATGAGAACATGCACACTCCACACACACACACACACACACACACACACACACACACACAGACCGGTGGGGTGAGGCCACCACGGGATTTCATTAGATTTTATATTTAATTTTTATTAGTAGTATTATTCATATATGAATGTATGTATATAAACATACACTTTATGTAAAAACTACTGGGACACACCTCTGAACTACTGAATTCAGGTGCCCCCTTACTTCCAGGAAAGGGAAATCTTAATACTTCAGCAGACCAAGACATTTTGGACAGTGCCATGCTTCCACCTTTGTGGACCCAGTTTGGGGAAGAACCTTTTCTACTCCAGCATGACTGTGCCCCAGTGCACAGAGCAGCTCCATAAAGACATGATGAGTGGCTGGATGAGTTCGGTGTGGAAGAACTTGTCTGGTCCACACAGAGCCCTGACCTCAATCCCATCCAGCACCTTTGGGATGAACCGGAACAGAGATTGCGAGCCAGGCCTTCTGGTCCAACATCAGTACCTGAACCTCACAAAAGCTCTTTCAAGTGAATGTTTTACTGTGACAGGCTGCAAAGTGCCTAAAGACACAAGGAGCCTAGATAAAGGAGTTCCAACCACTCAGCAT
>JBBIGA010040514.1:0-13412 GCA_037576975.1 Alestes dentex
ATTATTACTTGTTTTTAAATTACAGTAACTTTGGTTCTACGTGACACCAGAACACCAAACAAAGCTCAGCATGACACCTCGAGCATCAACACAAACCAGGGGAACTTCCATATAAGGAGTTGTTTTGCTGTATAACGACAATTTACCATTCCGGCATGTATCCGTGCTGCTCATGTTCTAAAGGTTAAACTTCTCTTATCATTCAGCAAGACGTTCCTCAGGCAAAACTCTGTGCGTATATGAAATGATTAATTTCCACAGCAGCAGACTTCATCACTGTTTTGTTAGCAGGCGCTTTTGATTTCATTTTATTTTGACTTGGAGTGTCTTTAGCCCTTCCATTGACTGAAGGGAAGAGGCTTTGAGTCTGCATAGTTTGCTTTGAACTTTTTCTCTAACTCATCAAATCCACCCACATGCCGTGAACCGAGCTGCATGCAGCACTCGCCGGAGCGTGCACTCCTTATACTGGTGAATAAAAAAAACCCACACACACTCTTCACATGTGGGAGGCATTGTGAAATGGCCTTACTTCAGGCAAACAAACACCTTTTAGCGAAGCCAAATTAAACATGGAAAACAGGGCTGTAAATTGGTCTCAGAAAAAACTGCTTAGGAAAAAAGATGCCTGCTGGATGCCTTCACTGCGGGCGCATTGCTCGCTGATAACTAGGGAATTTAGATGTCAACAATGCAAAACTGAAGAAAAACTCAAAATCTGATTCTAGTTTTCAAAAATCAGATTCCAACAAAATCTTTAACCAAGAAAAAAATGTCAATTCCGATTTAGGAAACGTTTAAAAATCCAAGTATCATCAAAGAATAAACATTAAAACTCTAAAAATTAAACATTCACAATCTAATAAGAAAATTCAATCCATATATCTTTAAACATAATAAAAGCTCTACTTCTGAATAGAATAAAAAAAATATGAAATTTCTAATTGTAAGTGAAAACTAAAGCCAATCTGAATCTTAACTAAAACCCCACCTCCTATATTTTTGCTCGGTTTAGTTCTTCAGAGAAGCACGAACCAGTGAAGGTGAAGTTCAGAGCTGAGAATGAATGTAGTGTGTTTTAAACCGATTGCTGGTCCCCAAGACCACCAGTGATCTTTTCAGGGATGTATGATTCATAAGGAGGTGAGAGACAGGGCCTCTGTGGATAAGACTGGTTTGTCAAGCATGTTCCACACACACTATATGTGTGTGTGTGTGTGTGTGTGTGTGTGTGTGTGTGTGTGTGTGTGTGTTCAAACATTTCATTTGAATATTAAATTTTTACCCAATGTATAATGTTAAGCTAAAGGTGATGTGCATTAACTTTCCCAGCTTGAATAATTACATATTCAATGGGGCAGCTGGTGGTCTAGTGGTTAAAGAGTTGCCTCTGCAATCAGAAGGTCATGGGTTTGAATCCAAGCACTGCTAGTGGCACCACTGTGTTACCCTTGAGTAAGGTACCGTCCCCACACACTGCTCCCCAGCGCCCCTCATTGATAGCAGACCCCTGCTTCACTTGGTGAATGGGTTAAATGCAGAGAAAGAACTTCACTGTTCACACTGTGCGCTGTGGTGTGTTCACGCGTGCCTATAAGGGCAACTTAACTTAATATGGTAGAAATTTCCGTAAATATGGAAATCAATGAATGTTTCCGTAAACACAGTTTAAGTCGATATTACTTCAAACAACCACGGGCATGACAATTCCACAATATAATAATACATATTTTATTTCATTGTTCTACCAAATGTCTTATAAATCTTGCCAACAAACAGGAATTGTTTATTAAACAGCAAAAGTGCGTTCTATGCAAAAATGTCATTACATTATTTTCATGATGAAATCCGATCTTATTTTATCACTCATGTACTTACTCAGGCATTTAAACAAGGCATGAGATGATTAAAATTAAAAAATGAAATTAAATATGTATTCTTGAAAATTGTGATGCGTCTGCAGTCACAAATTGTGGTTCCATGAAGTAAGAAACACCCTAAACCATTTGTATATTGTACATTGTACAGAAATATTCACTAATCTGTTGCAAAGCTTCCACTAATGTGTTACAAGCTTCAAATTTCTGCTGAAGCTAGAACTGCCATTTATATCTATTTAATGAAAGAAAGTAAATGTAGTAAAGCACTATTAGCTTAGCACCAGCATAACACTGAAAATCCTATTGAGTAGTTAGTAGAAATTAGCATTATTGTAATGGTAATTGGGTGAACAACATTTTGTTTATCCAATTACATTAGCGAATGTTTCATTTAAAGAGTAAATAACTAATTATGCAGCTGGTGAATGTGATTGTTCTTGAATAGCAGCACATCACAGCAATACAACATGATCCTTACAACCATTCGTTTCCACCACATAGTCTGATTGGTTAAAAATATTCGGTTATGTGTTTTTTTACACACATTTAAACACATAGCTGCTAGAATTCCAGGCTCTCCTCTCTGAGCTCTAACTTACAGGGTGTTGAACCTCTCGGCTGTGCTCGCCAATCTCATCGCCGCCATCTGCGTGGCGTTCTGTTGAGTGGACACTTTGAAAGGCCTGGGATTGCAGATTAGTTTGCACCTTTCACACACAGACCGGACAGCAACACACCATCCAGCAAATCAGACCGCAAGAATGACATTCTGGAACAGAAGAGGACGACATGCATCACGACTCGTTTCAGTCTCGCCCCCCCAGTGGTAAAACGAACTCCCCCTTGCAATCAGCGAACTCCTCTCTGTCTTCAAGACCCCCCTCTTCAAGGAGCACTTTGGTGGCTAACCAGTCCTCTCGTTTATGTTTTTTATATCGTTTTCTACATATTCAAGAAAAACTTTGGGCCCTTACCCACTTAACTGTTAGTCCTTTTTTATGTATTAACCTCCGACTTTTTTCTTTTGACAGGATTTGTTAAGGTGTGTATCTTAGCTGGCAGTAACTTGGTTATAAGCAGGTGTTGATTTTAGGTCAGGCATGAAGAACAGACGTAGACGACTTAAGCACTGATGTACGTCGCTCTGGATAAGAGCGTCTGCTAAACGCCGTAAACGTAAATGTAACAGAGTACAGTACAGCACAAGTGACTTATTCTTCATGAGTTCATCTGTGCCGCCTCTTGATGGAACTATGGCTTTCCTTCAAGCATTCGTTGCCAGGTTTCCGTCCGCCTGTTGAACTAAATTCATGCTAAAACTGAAATGTCCCAAACGATTATGCAAATGAAGCATTAGGAGATAGGAGTTGCCGCCAGCTCTGTAGAGAACAAAACTCTCTTTACGTCTTTACGACACTTTTGAGAAACAGAGCGACTACATCTTGCTACTGTTTGACCTCAGGCTTTATGTTACATCATGAGAGCTGGAAGACAGAGCACACTGGCTCAGAAGATGGCTTAGATGTTTACCGTCTAGCATCACTAGTAGGTCTGGGTTATCTGGGGCATTTTGGGGTAATTAAAGCACTGCTGTACGTCGCACTGGATAAGAGCATCTGCTCAATGCCGTAAACGTAAATGTAATTAAGATACTTTGTCCGCTACTAACCAGTTGGTCAAATTTCTTGCAAAAGGCATTATTGAGCCTCTTCTGGCAAAGCAGACAAAGCTCAAATATGAGATAAAGCTGAGTTGTTAATTCGACTTGTTTTTGTGTTGTCTACAAACCTCATCTATATTCAGGCACCATGATGCTGACTACTGCCAAAGTTAGCACTGCTAATGCACTTTAACCCATGTTTATGAGCGACACTGAGCAGTTCAGTGTCAGAAACCACATAATGAAGTCCATTAGAGATTACTGAGCATCTCCACATGGTTGATTTAGCTATACAGCACAATTGGTGGGAGATGAGGTTGCTTCACTTTAGCTTCGTAGCTCTAATGCAAAACTAAAGAAGCAAACTAAAGATGGCCGATCCACAACATTTGTATGAAACAGGGAGATTCTGTCATTTTTGCAATGTCATTGTAAGGATCGTGTGAAGAAGAATGTTCTCTTGTTACCTTATAAACTCCATGTCTTTTAACTTCCGTGTGTTCTTCACATCTACATCTGCATTCCCATCACAGTGCTCCCCGGGCACAGCAGCCCTGCTAACTCACGGCTAATTAACTGGGTGGCTTTCTCTTTAGAGTGGCCGAGGCAAAGACATGTGATGGAGGATTTGTCTTATTAGCAAGGACACAGTATATAATTTCATTCAGACCTCTCCTTTCACCTCGAAGACCAGGCTTCCTTGGAACGTCTCCACCAGCTCAGAGATGAGAGCAGTCCCTTCCACGGAGATCGTTAATGTAGACGTTAATTGGCTGTGATGTAGGAATACAAAGTAGCTTCCCAGTCTCTCTCCACAGCCACCACAGAGAAGAAAGGCACTTTCCTGTGGAGCTTCATGACTTGTTACTGCAGCACATGCTTGGTAGGATTCATTTAATGTCTACCTTGATCAGGACATCATAACGCAGGAAGAAACACTGATAGTGTATTTACTGAATATTGAATGTTAATCTCTTCACCATTTCATCTGCTGCTATTTTATTGCATTTATTGTTATTGCATTAACACTGAGCCTCTGTCACAAGTCATTCTGCACTGCTGATACTGGTACAGCAAACTAAATCTTAACATACCGCAGTGTCAGTGATACACTGTTATTTGTTACACTACTGTTCTTGTCATTGCGTTGCACTGTTGTTTACTGTCAGTAAACAATACAGTGTGAACAGTGTGAAATTCTTTCTCAGCATTTGAACACAAGAGGAAACTGTCCAAATACCACTGGATTCCAGTTTTATAGATCATACACACTCCATCCAATATTACACCACTGTCATATGGGTTTTATATATTTTTCATAACTTATGTGGGCAGCTGGTGGCCTAGTGGTTAGGGCGTTCGCCCTGCGATCAGAATTGTTAGAATCCCAAGACTTCTAGTGGCACCTCTGAGGCTCCCTTGAGTAAGGTACCATCCCCACACACAGCTCCCCGGGTGCTGTGTTCCTGACTGCCCGCTGCTTCACTTGGTGAACGGGTTAAACGGATTTAATACAGAGGAAGAATTTAGTGCTGTTCACACTGGGTGCTGTAGTGTGTTCACGTAAGACTTTATCTACCTTCAAAACAGCCTAATCATCCACAGACCTGATCTTCGGGGTTGTTAATGCGGTCTTTATATTTTCATTACACGGGAAAGATGCTTGTGAATTGGATTTGGAGTTAGTAATGCAGTCTGTAATCTGTAGCTTCAATTTGACATTTTTTTATTTGACACACTTATTTCTGTATATGTTTTTATGTTGCCTACGTCTGTCTTCATATGTCTGTAGGCCAGACTAACTCGCTAGCTGCGGTTCTTATAGAGGTGTAGTATGAGTATGTTTCCAAAGCTGTGTTTTGCAGCTAAATATGGAAACGTGATTAAACACAACGTCCAAATAAGGCAAAATATTTGAAAGCTGTGATGTTTATGTGTGGGAGGACAGTGTTTTGCACATGATGCAGAGTAAGGCTTGCAAGCTCGGCTTGATGGTTCCTCATAAATATTCATAATGGACCAAAAGCTGTTGATGTTTTTGTTGTCTCACCCACAGATGAGGCGTTGGAATTTATCTCGAGATAAATAAAAAGTAAATGACAAAAATTGCTAAATTTGCAGGAGCTTTCTAATTGTGCCAAAATAAATTAGAATGATGCTAAAACCAGTGTTAGACTAACAGTGGCGTGTCCTTTGTAAGGCTGTGAATGTCATATTAAATTGAATTCAAGAGGAAATATGGTGGTGCTACATTACTGTTTACCATTTAACTCAAATTGTCTATATTGATATGATTTGTCTTGCTATTTGAGCATCTTGATTATGGCCCTGAACATTAGCTCGGAACCATCGGGGCTGTTTTCTCAGACTAAATGTACCCTCACTGTGGGCATTATGCACTAATTATGCACTTCTATAGTGATTTTCAAATGACATTTTCAAATATTCAAACAGTCGCTGAAATATACAAAATGAGCGCTTTATGCAACAGTCATACTTTCAACTATATTTTTTCTTGTTTTTGCTGGTGTTACTATGACCAGTAAAGTAAAATTCTTTACTACCACCAGTAAAGTAAAGTGGCGCCTTATAGTCACACGTGAACACACCACAGCACAGCACACAGTGTGAACAATGTCAAATTCTTTCTCTGTATTTATCCCATTTAACCCATTCAGCAAGTGAAGTGGGCAGTCAGGAACACAGCGCCCGGGGAGCAGTGTGTGGGGACGGTACTCTGCTTAAGGGAACCTCAGAGATGACAGCAGCGTTGGGATTCGAACCCACAACCTTCTGACTGCCGGGCCAACTTCCTAACCGAAAAGCTATTTGCCAACTGCTAACAAAAGAAGAAGAAGAAGACCCCTGCTAAGCATGTGTGGTGCAGTGAGTTTAGATACTACAGTACAAACAGGAGAAACATCAACAGTTAAAGACTCCTACAGCCCAATATCCATCTCTATGATCTAAACGTGCATTTTTCTACTTACACTTCTCATGCCATGTCTGGGTTATCAGATCCAGTATCAATCATATTTCGAAATCCTTAACAGTGTGAAAAACATGGTTGTGATTTCAATGGAATATGTATGATTTACATAACCGGAATCCAACTGGATATCTGTCTTCCTCTATGAATGAATCACTTCTAAAAGTTTTTTAATGTGTTCAAATTTCCAGTATAAAAATTAAAATGAATCATGAAAGTACCATGAGGAATTACAGGTAAAGTGACCATTTGTCATAAGTGAACATTTCTGTGTATTTCACCCATTTACCAAGTGTAGCAGCCCCCGGGGAGCAGTGTGTGGGGGCAGTACCTTGCTCAATGGTACCTCAGTGGTGCCACTAGCAGTCCTGGGATTCAAACCCATGACCTTATGGCCCCACTCCTTAACCATTAGGCTACCAGTGGTGTGTACAGAGACTTTGATTAACTTTTCTATTAAGGAGACCTGTGTACCAGGCATAGAAATTCAGAGGACAGTGAAGGACAAAGACACCTAACTCACAACAGCAGTGTCCTCTGATGGCTCCTGTCCTGCTGCTAGGCATGGTGTGAGGACATGTCGAGTTTTTTTAAATGTGATCTGGGTATGATTCACCACTCTCCTGTTCCCAGTATGAACACACTCCCTGTAATAGAGGTGATTATAACACAACAGAATTCAAGACACAGAACCACAATGGCAAGAGCACTTCACTGTTGTTTAGTCTGAAAAACTGGCCTTAAATGTAGAAATACTGAAATATACACTCGTGTTCGAGCATCTGACATTATCATCATAACTGAGATATTATATTATAATATTATATTATTTATATACATTACTAAATTACACAATGTAGACTCATTTTATAAACCAAACACCAAACCACATTTTTAAATATTTTATTTTAAATGTTCATTGTCTCAAAGATTTTCAGCTTTATATAATAATAAAACTACAAAGTATATACACCGCAGTTATCTATTTACAGTCATATGCAAACAGTTTAGCAACCTGATCCAATGATACACCAATTTTCAATGTGAAAATAAGTGTGTATCCTCTACAGAGAGCATTCTTCTGCATGATTTAATGCGCCGAATTCAACATATTGGGAAAATGACATAAAAGGTGGACTGTGAAAAAGTTATGGCACGTGTTTGATGTTTTTCCCAGTATGTTAAACTCAAACAAGTAGACACTGTGCAAAAAAGTGCTGTTCTCTGTAGAGCAACTTATTTTCACTTTGAAAATCTAACAAAACATCATTTGAAAAGGGGCATTAACACGTTTGCATATAAAAATCATCACAGTCTGGTTGTTAAATTTAATCTGTTATATAGCTTCAAGAATTTTAGATTAATCTAAACCTCTTTTCATTTTTCAATATCTCTAATATGTATATATATATATATATATATATATATATATTATATATATTTATTTGAAAGCTATGAAATTGCACAGGAGGACAAGCATATCGGCACTCACAACATTTACATATAACATTCATTGTATAGATTTATATGAACCAGAACTGATGTAATATTGTCAAAAACAGTGATTCCAAACCTCTGAGTGACTGTTCATGAGTCTGAAGGCTGAGGAAGCTCCAAGCTCCGAAGGAAACATCCGAGTGAAGAAGGACGGTGTGTTCATGAGCTAACTCACCAGCTGGAAGATTTATACTGAACCTCTAGTGACTCATCAATGCCTCTAGTGTGTCTTCTCAGGGCGATACACAGTAATGAGGTGAAATGTCTGGAATAAAAGAAATGCTCAGGGCCAGCGACTCCATTACAAATCTCCCGGAAATCGGAGGCCTCTGAGGTGCCGATATGGTGAACAGTGGTGACGGCAACTTCACAGACGTGTTATCTTTACAATAATGAGTCACAGGCAAGTAAACACCATCCACTGAACACTTTGCTTGCTTTTAAAGGTTAAGAGAAAAGCATTCAGACGGACACTGGTAAAGGCAGCCATTAATTTCCAGGCCTAATAAGTGAAAGGATCCCTTCAGGAACTTCCCAGGCACCAGAGCTGGCAGCCCAGTGTGCTTTACAAATAATCTCTTCAATTAAAATCTAATTTGAGTGATAAACTACTAAACAAACTCTCCAATGAACATGCTGCAGTGTGAGTTAACAGCAACCAAAATCAATATTTTGTCAAACTGTGTTCAGGTAAAGACATGATTTCATTCCACTGAGACCCTGAAAGCGGCCTTTGTTGTCATTGGTATTCACACGGCATGGTTACTGTGCTGATAATGGTTTATTCTATCCATCCATCCATTATCAGAACTGCTTATCCTTAACCAGGGTGGTGAGGAGTGCTGGGCCTACAACAGTGGTCATAGGGTGAAAGGTGGAGAAACACCTTG
Organism: Alestes dentex; assembly: GCA_037576975.1. Lineage (NCBI taxonomy): Eukaryota > Metazoa > Chordata > Actinopteri > Characiformes > Alestidae > Alestes > Alestes dentex. The sequence goes on from JBBIGA010040514.1 coordinate 8,917, forward strand.
CTCACCAGTCCATCACAGAGCAGAAATCACACCAAGGGGCAATTTAGCATCTACAGTTTACATGATATGCCTGTCTTTGGATTGTGGGAGGAAACCGGAGTTCCCAAAGGAAACCCACACAGACACGTGGAGAACATGCAAACCCCACACAGAAAGGACCCTCAGCCACCACAGAGCTTCTTGCTGTGAAGCGGCAGTGCTACCCACTGCTGCCATGCTTCATTCTGTTTTTATAAGTGCCTCAAAATCTCAGTTCTTATTCTTTAACACCTTTTTAAAAGCTCCTTCTGTGAACGTTTTACTACTAGACAAACAGAAATAGTCAAAAAGATTTAAAATTAGTTAACATATATGAAACTTGTATAAAGTGACCGTTTTGGTGAAATGAGGTTTCATTACAGCAGCGATATTCACAATAATACTTGTTATCAGTGTTTGGCACAAGTGCAACCTGTTAGCGGATAATGAGCAGTACCAGCACAAACATGAAAAACAGTGTCTTTTCTTTGCTTTCCATGTGTGTTTTCTTTTCTGTGAGTGAGGTTTATGTAGCCAGGGTCAGTTTTTCAAAGCGCAGGTGTGCTTATGGGCCGAAAGATTCCCACTGAGGTGTCGTCGCCACAACGTTCCGCCATCCAGGACAGATTAATGACAGGCTTTCATGACATGAAGTCCTTCATAAATTTCAATGCTAATTTGTGGGCGGTATTCAGAATGGTAGTACAAGCATGTACCTTGTGTGTGTGTGTGTGCTTTAGGTTACTTTGCAGTTCAGCCATTTGTTGAGATGCAGGTTATCGGTTGTAAAAGTCTCCGGTGTGGCCGCATATCATGTGTTGTCAGGGTGGCGTCATGTGAGGGGGCACTTTGGTATTCAGGGCTGCTCTACACGATGCCCTCACTGCGCTTACTCCTCCACACCACTAGGGCTGTCATGAGTAACGTGACGAGGATGGGTACTATGATGAAAGGCCCCAGGATACGGTTGGGTGGGTCGTGAAGCAGGCGGCCCGACAGTGAGCAGTCATGGAAGTAGTGCCGGTGAACGCGGATGAAGAATTCGTCCACCAGCCGGTTGGGCCAGAAGCAGTTCATCTTCAGTGCAACCAGAAACGTGCAGTTTGTCAGCTCACCATAGGACCTTTAGGAAAGATGAGAAAAAGTCAGGTTTAAAAGTGTTTCAGAAGATGCACTGTTACAAAATCTGATCACCGGAGACACATCCAAAGGCATTTTTATTTTCCAGAAAATATGGTGTGCATTGCATTAACTTAATTGTTCGTGTTGCTTAGCAACCTTAGCCTATTGTTACTAAAGGTAGAACTGTTTGTTGTGAATAATAATAATAATATGAATATGTTTTTTTGTCACTGTTTTATAAAAGTAATAAGCCAATCCAGGCTGGATGTGACAGCGATTTTATTCTACCTGACAACAGCCCTTAACTGCTGTAACCCAAGGCCTCAAGGGGTTTATTGATTTACAATCTCACAACAAACACTTGTTCCCAATTCTGCCTCAAATCAACATCATGACGATCAATACCATCACAAGATTAAGATGGAGTGAATTGAAATTTCTCCTGCAACCTGGCTGGCAATGTACGAGACAAGGTCTGTGGTTTTTTGCCCACGTTGTGCAGTACATAAGCTACATATAAACCCCTAAAAGGGACTACTCTGACCAGCAGTAACAAAAGTATGGTGTAACTGGATCATGAAATAAGGCTTGGAAACAAATCAGCCTCTACATGTACACAAAAAAGTTTTTAGCAGACGCTCTTATCCAGAGCGACGTACATCAGTGCATTATATATATATATATATATTCACTGCTGAGACCATTAGTGAAAATTATTATTGAATGTTCCTTATTACTGAAATCATAATTTGAGCGAAAAGTAGAATCTCTCTCATTTTACCATGAATTCCTCAGTATCTAGTAATGTCCTACTTTGCTTTAATGTGCCCTCAGGCTGGCATGGACTCAATGAGCTTCTGCAAAAACTTCCGGTGAGTATATCAAACCCCCTGAGACTCGTCTGAACAAGAGCTTCAATAGAAAGGATACGACTTGAAAGCAAATCTGACCTCTTTTGATGGTAAGGCCTTGCTTAAGGCCTTGAAAAGTGACCAAGACATACTGCCGAACATTTATTTGACGATTCTGTTATAAAATTAGTTGTAATTCTATTTCTATGTTTTGTTGTTTATTTCCGGATGCTCAGTTCCAGAGTGGTCTCAGACTTTTGGACGCCACAGTGAGAAACGATGTTGAAATGAATAATGTATTCTATATACTCGATGTTTGAGATTCTCATTAGACTGAACAGGATTTTTGCAAATGCCCTCCAAAGCCAGCCATTCTGTTCAATCAACAGCAGCTACAGAGGACCCCCCCCCTTCTTCATGTGGGCAGGGGTGACCTGGACACCCGCTGGTGTCCCACGGGCCAGCGGGGGAAAACGAGACGCGCTTTCTGCGCTCTCTGAAAGTCTGGGCTGCCATTCCATGAGCCATCTTTATCCCTACGGGGGAAATGCCTCCACAGCCCCCACTTATAGAACCCCCAAACAGGACACAGGACACGCCATTAAAAGCATGTGGGATGACTGGTTTAGCCGGCTGGATTATAAATAGACTGACCAGGGTGGACAGGCCAGTGAGAGAGAGAGAGAGAGAGAGAGAGAGAGAGAGAGAGAGAGAGAGAGAGAGAGAGAGAGAGAGAGAGAGAGAGAGAGAATATTAGAACACAGCACAAGAGAATGAGACAGAAAGAAAGAAAGGAAGAAAGAAATAATTAATTAAAGAAAGTGGGAAAGTAAGAGAAAATGGAAAAATAAGAAAAGATATTAAAAGAGGTAGGGAGCCAGAGTGATACAGAACATGGTAAGGAAAGAGAGAAAGAGAGAAAGAGGAAAAAATAGAGAGGGACAAAAGAGAGACACAAGGAGGGTGAAAGAGAAGATGACAGAAGAAAAGGGCAAGAAAAGAGTGATGTAGTTAGAAAATAGAGAGAGAAAGATAGATAAAGAGAGAGGGTAGACAGTGTCCTCTGTCATTATTGAGGGTCATTTCACTCCATCAAAGCCTTTCCAGGTTCACTGCAGGACAATCAGTGAGGCTGAAATGAAAAGAGTGCATTCAAGTGGTCACACACACACACACACACACACACACACACACACACACACACACACACACACACACACTCACACACCCCTCTAATGGAAGGTTTTAAATGCTCAGGGTAAAGATACTGATGTGTGTAACTGTGCGTTTGCTCTAACACAGCAGGTATTTTGAGTTTCAATGTTATACAGGATTATAATATTACCTAACTAGACTGTATGCTTTCACACAGATGACACACAATTACACAACACACTCACGCACGCACACACACACACACACACACACACACTCTTTGATACTCAGGATCTCATCATCCAGAGGTAGAGCAGGGAGCCTATAGATCATTATGTGTGTGGGTGTGTGTTCACAGAATAAATGCATACACACACAGAACAAACATTAGTGACAAGTATGTGACTAGTGACCAATAGAGCCAGTGTGTCCTATTTCATTGACTTTTCCCAAAACGCAACACTGAGGCTCATTTATTGAGTTTTTATCTGTGTTTTAATACAAGCATTGTAGGTGACGCCACCTTGAGCTTCAAAGCGAGGCCGAGGTGGGAAAATGTCCAATCAGATTGTCCAGACAGCGAAAAGTAGAAGAATTGTTCAGATTGTTTTTAAAGGAATATCAAATAAGAAAGTCACTGTCTTTCACTCACACCAAATGTAGCCCAAATATGTCTGGAGTTCAAATTTTGCTTCATTAGCTATGAACTGCAGAGCAAGGCTAACTTTGCTATCTAGCGCAGTCACCCATATCTTTACTCCTCAGGACTTCATGATCCTTAACACCAAACCCAACGGCTCTGAGAACTGAAGCAGAAGGTGAAAGACCAAGGATAAATGGACTTCTTGGGTAGTAGCAATAATTTATCCCACACAAACAAACACGCACCCCAATCTACAAAAAGACTGGGCATAAACAGACCAGGACACATCAAGATAAACAAGGAAACAGCTGTAAACGGTGGCCTTGATGTGTTGAGCTGATCACCGTTGTTCCCAGCCTTTCACTTCGGCTCCTCTGTTTTTTCTGTTTATGGCAAGTGTAACTTCTTGTGCTCTGAGATGAGCTGTTCTGCCACCATTTGTTTGGACTGTAACCAAGAAAACTGACCTTTTATTGATAGGCCTGGACACCTGACCATTACACCAACAGGGACTTAAATGACACTGCATTCAAATCCATAGACTTTAATCTGGAGTTGTTCCCCCTTTGCAGCTATAACAGCTTCCACTCTTCCGGGAAGACTTTCCACAAGATTCTGGAGTTTCTGTGTGAATTTGTGTCCATTCATTCTGTTGAGCATTTATGAGGTCAGACACTGATGTTGGACGAGAAGGTCTGGATCACAAT
>JBBIGA010040525.1:0-32658 GCA_037576975.1 Alestes dentex
AGAGTGTACAGTGTATTAGAGTGTACAGTGTATTAGCGTAAGTGTACAGTGTATTAGAGTGTACAGTGTATTAGCGTAAGTGTACATTGTATTAGCGTAAGTGTACAGTGTATTAGCATAAATGTACAGCGTATTAGAGTGTACAGTGTATTAGCGTAAGTGCACAGTGTATTAGCATAAATGTACAGCGTATTAGAGTGTACAGTGTATTAGCGTAAGTGTACAGTGTATTAGAGTGTACAGTGTATTAGCGTAAGTGTACAGTGTATTAGAGTGTACAGTGTATTAGCGTAAGTGTACAGTATATTAGAGTGTACAGTGTATTAGCGTAAGTGTACAGTGTATTAGTGTACGTGTACAGTGCATTAGCGTAAGTGTATACACTGTACAGTGTATACTGAAGTGTGGGCCAGAATATGAGCCTTTGTGGTTTAAAGAGTTAAATTTAAGTAAAGGTTAGGTAGAAGATATCTTAAAATATCTTAAATGTGGGCAATACACCTAATATATCTCATTGTATGTTTTAGGAACAATATTAAGCGGGACTGTCTTCATTTGGTTTGTTTGAAAAACATGCCAGTGCAGTGAGATCATTTTAGTCTATCAAATCAATGTCTACAAATTGGTTGAATGTAAGTCTTATATTTTTCTTTGCCAGTTCTATGAAAAATATTGGATAAAATAATAGATATGTTGCAAACATCTAAGATACTGCCACTTTTTTGCATATTCAAAAACCTATACTACACAAACTCATAATTCATGTTATGTTTTTGCATTTACTGCCTGCCTTTGACATTACTGCTCACTCCTCCTTCTTTGTTTAAACCTATTCCCCCTTTCACATTCAAATGAGGCTGAATCCACATAAAATTGTAAGGCCTCTTCAACATAAGCTTTCCTATCATTTTCTGCCAAAAGCCCATCTTTAACACAGTTACTGCAACATAGATACTTCCTCATAGTTAATAATTCTGGGTAATAAGTGAAGATTATTTCTTTTCTGAGTTAAAGCAAAGCCAAGCAGGTACAGCTTAAAAGAGAGTTAAGATAAAGAGTCACCGTTTACAGCAGTAGGTCTAAACTAGCTTCTGTGGCTGAACACTGAAAAATGATGCATTGAATTATAATCTATTATGCACTGAATTATAATTTATTATAGAATAAATGCAGTTTTTAATTTATTTACAACAATTGTGCTTATATATTTGATTCATGAGAAATGATGTAAATTCTGTCTGTTTCCAGTAAAGTGGACCAGCAGAAGTCAAGAGGTTAAAGAGTTAAGCTCCGAAGCGGTTTCCGAAATGCCACTGAGAGAAAAGGAGCTGAACTTTTCAACATTCTGGCCGAGTACCGAGAGTGGTGCACTGTTTCCATTCAGCACCAAACACACACACACACACACACACACACACACACAGACACACACACACATACACACACATACATACATACATACATACACAGACACATACACACACACACACACACATACACACACACACAAACACATATACACACACATACATACATACACACACATATACACATACACACACATACATATACACACACACATACACACATACATACACATATATACACACACACACATACATACACATATATACACACACACATACACATACAGACACACACACACACACACACACACTCATACATACACACATACAAACACACACATACACACACACACACACAGACACACACACACCAAAGTTACATCCTATCTCCCTATTTAAACTTAAAAGGAGCTGTGAGATCCTTATTTTAACATGATCTGGTTATCAGTACACAGCAGTCTCTAATGTTTTCTCCACACGGTCTATAAACCCTGGCCGTTAATAGCCATCCTGAAGCCGACATTTTGCTCAAACACTTGTAGGTAACCACACAAGTTAGTCTTCTTAAGATTACTTATCAACTCAACATGGTTTGTGGAAAGTGTATGATAGTTAGTTGTGGATTATCGACAGTGTTAATAGCAAGTTCCTTGAAATGTTCTGGATACATTTCAAGGAACTTGCAATTTTAAGTAAACTATGACTTCTTTACTGCTGATTTCCATTAGTCGTGTTAAAATTGCAAAAACTCTCCCAATAAATGAATAAAAGCATTCGTGTGTTTTATCATGTTGTGTTTTGTAATCATTTTACTCTACTTCATAACGTACCTTCACAGGCATTAGGTTTTATTTCTTGTTTTTACACAACAGAACGTGACCTAAAATGTTTTCTCTTGATGTGGCCTTACTGTGCTTTTCAGTATCTGCCGTTCTGAATGCTCTGATTCAGGTGCTGCCTTTCACTGGGGAAACGCAATCTGCATAGGCAAAGACCCACCTAGTCTCTGTAAAAGCCTGAGCGCACTCTTTTACAAATGAATCCCCTAAAAGCTTCAGCTTTCATTTACAGACAGAGGTTTGATGAAAATGTCTGTGATTAAATACAACAATATAAATGTTCTGACTTAAAAGTACTCACAAAATGGTGTTCATATGTACTGGTGCTGCACAAATATTACTTGATAGTGTTATAGTTTCATTCTTTATCATAATAGTAGCCCTTGAAATACTGATTTTGCCGAAGGCTGCAATAAGTAAATGAAGTCTGTCTCCATTTTTGCAATATGCTGTGAGCATCTTGACCAATCACAGTTCAAGACGAGTGTTCTGATGACTCAAGGTGTTCATGTAATACAACAACACTGAACTTATTTTGAGTGTAGCTGCATAATTGTAACTTTATAATCATTTCCAGCTTACTATAAAAGCTCAATTATCGTATCTAAATATGCATTTTACACAATAACATTTCCCACGATTCAAAGTGGCGAAAAAGTACCAAGCTATGCTTGATCATTAGCAAGGGTTTTTTTTAACAGACACACACACACGGATTTCCAAAGCCACTGAAAAACAAACAAAGCCAAACAATCTTTCAACTTTAAGGAAGCTGTGAGATCCTTATTTGAACATAATCTGGTTATCAGTGCCACATTACAGCAGTCTCTAATGTTTTCTGCACATGGCCTATAAACCGTAGACACCCTGAAGCCGACATTTTGCTCAAACGTTTGTCCGTCTTTGTAGAAAACAGTGTGTCATGCAGTCTTAAGATTACTCATCAACTCAACTTGGTGTCAGGAAAGTGTGACGATTAGTCGTGCATCATCTACAGTGCTTATATGCGTGCAGTACTTGTTTGCTACGTTTACCTTGTAGCTCCACCAAATGAACAAAGTGGGAAACTTCAGACACCAAAGCATGTCTTGGCTGACTGACAACATTTGGAAGAACTTCATTTTTCACAAAACCTTGACATTTTTTACAGCCGAATTTATTAGAAAAATAAGAAAGAAAGAAAGAAAGAAAGAAAGAAAAGGAATAAAAAATCAATCTCCCAAACAAATGTACAAAATGGGCTTTCCCCACACAGTATAGTATTTGAAACTGAATAAAGAGCTGATTGCTATAACTAGCAAACGTTTCCCTGTTGTATACATTTGCATATGTTTGTTCCTGCCCGGCAAATTTCTGCTATTACAGTTAAAGGTTCCATTTAGATTAGCGAGTGCGTCACCGAGCTTTCCTCATATCCCTTGGCTTTCCTGTCTGTCTAGGTACATTACCTCATGCCTCAAAGAAGCATATAGCTCACATAATCTCTTGAGGTGTCTTTAGAGAGGCAATTACATTGGCTGTGTCTAAATGTAGCACAGAGCCCTCTGATGAAGCCGAGACCTTCCTGTTTTTGGGTGTTTTTTGGAGCGTAAAAGCTTAACGATGGCGAAAGACTATTATCCGTCCAAAAGTATCCAGCCACCTCTTAATTAGCATTTTCAGCAATTTGAACCCTTTTACCCAGCAGACATAAAATGCAATTTCAGCATGTTTTGGTCGTCCTTCAGATCAGCCTTGGTTTTATTATTTTTAATAAAATAATCAAAATATCTATTTTGAATTAAAGCACTTGATTTGATTACACGGATCTGATTTGTTCTCCTTTTGCTGTAATAACGACTTTACTCTTCTGGGAAAGCTGTACACTAGATCAGGGGTGCCTAATCTTATCCACAAAATGTTCATTCCAGGAGCTCATATGATCAACTGTTGAACGAGTGGAACCCGTCCTTGTTTGGAATGAAAACCCACAGCCACCAGGCCTTGGTGGAAAAGACAGGAACACCAGTGATCCAGTGTAGAGACAACACTGCAGGCTGTAATGGTTCTCATCTTAAGGTTCATGTTTTCCCTTCAGGGTATGCTGAACTGACTTTAGTATTGGTAAACGACAAGATAAACGACAATCTAATCGAATATTTTTCATCTGCTCAATTCATTAAACACTGTGCATTCTCTTCAACAGTTTTTATTCTGAGCATTTGGGCACTTGGCATCATCCAGCAGTAAAAGGTTTACTGTTCTCCTGGTTCTACCTGATTCATCTACTGAAGTAACAGAAGAATAGAGAAGTTCTGTGGGCACTCCAGGACTGTGGCTGGACCTCCACTGGTCCATCACGAGGTCGGTCATACTGCTCAGGTATTTCGTGTACACAGAAATTCCTTCCTGACTCATCAATTAAACATTTACAAGAAGATCTGCGCTCTTGACGAGTACAGCTGTCACATGGCCTTTTTTGGTCTACAGCTTTGGTCTGCGTATGAATGAAGTGTGCCTTTAAATCATACTTCACCCGTTTAGCTGTTAGGTATTCAACAAGTTCAACAAACGGCATTCTACCTAATATGAAATAGTGACATTTACGTTTTTGTTTTACAAAATTGGAATTTAGAGAACGGGTCATTCTAATCTGATTGGCTGCGCCATGTTTGGCTGCGCCACTTTGGTCATCCCAAAATAGCACAGTGCAGTTTTGTTTAATAAGAGTCAACGATTATTAAGATTATTCAGAACACGGCACATTGATGCAGAATTCAACTGATGTGTTTGATCATACATGTTTATACCAGGTATTTCTGTTACATGGTACGAACATGTATGAACAAACGTCTGTATTAATGTGCCACATTATAAAAAAACACAAAATGTTTTTCCATGTTTTTTAATAATCTTAAAAATCTTAATAATTGCTGACTTTTACGTTGCTTGGTACCAAACAAAACTTCACTGCGCTATTTTATGATGACCAAAGAAAATAATTCCGATTATTCCAATAAGTTGTTGAACAATTTTGCCGTATGATGTATTGTGTACTCGTTTTATGCAACAGCTCGACATCCTTTCATAGGAATTTGTTGTTTATAAAAAACAGAACGTGACCTAAAACGTTTTCTCTTGTTGTGGCCTTACTGTGCTTTTCAGTATCTGCCGTTCTGAATGCTCTGATTCAGGTGCTGCCTTTCACTGGGGAAACGCAATCTGCATAGGCAAAGACCCACCTAGTCTCTGTAAAAGCCTGAGCGCACTCTTTTACAAATGAAAAGCCCCTCAAAGCCTCAGCTTTCATTTTCAGACAGAGGTATGATGAAAGTGTATTCTAGTCAAAAAAGTGATTTAACACAACAATATATAGGTTCACATTTAATATTACTCACAAGATGGTGGTCATACATACTAGTGCTGCACAAATATTTGTTAGTCGTTACTGTGATAGAAGTCCTTGTAACATTGATCCTGAAATGGCTGCAATATGTCTGTATCACAGAGTTTTTCACAGTTCCAGACTGCTCTGATGAATCAAGGTGTTCATGTAAAGCATCAAAGCTGAATATATTTTGGACGTATTTATACAATTGTAATTTTGTGGTGCAAGAAAAAAGCGTAAAAGTACCTTGATTTATCTAATTGTTGGTCTGTTTGTCGTTATATAATTATATAAACACAATAACTGTTCTCTTGAGTCAAAGTGGTGAGAAACCCCCCCACGGCTTGCTCGATCATTAACAGAATTTTTTACACACACACATACACACACACTCAGTCATCCTCTGGCTTCTTACTAACTGACCTTTGGATAGTAATTATCTGCAGTTTGTCTCAGTCAGCTCTCTCTCCCTTGCTCTCTCCCTCCCTCAGCCGCAAACAGCACACCCGTCATTAAAGAAGTCTGATAATGATGCCTTTACCTATCCTTCTGGCTTCTTCTCTAAAGAACACCCACTTTTACAGACACAACTCAAGTCTGAGCAAATAGTACTTGCCTTCTCTCCTATAAAGTTTTAAGACGACTTCATCTTACATGAAAAGAAAATGACACATAACAGTGTACTGCTTTTTCACATGCGCTGTTTAAGTACATATAATCTGGGATTTCCAAACATACAGTTCTTCAACATGTAGCTCATCTGAAATATAACATGTTATTTCTTTGACTTTAGAAAGCTTATGAAGCACTCGAAAACTCAAATCGCTAAACAATCACAAAATTAAATGTACTGACATGGGCACTTCAGTTCATGTTACAATCATTTGGCAAAATTAAGACATATATTCAATATCATGCAGACTTGTAATAGGTCATTCTAATCTAGATATAATATGAAGATACAGAGACATTTATGTCCATTTGCGTATATGTGGTGTTTCATCAATACCAAATATATTATATATAAGTAATGCAATGTAATCTGCGAGACCACCCCTACAGGATATGGTAGTATGAGAAAAGACCACCCTTAACATGAACAGAGATACAACTGAGAAACAGTGTGGCAATAGGACGCAGAAACTATGTCGGAGGAAACGGATACTTTGCAACTGACAACTAGGACACATCTCATTCAAACTAATGATTAATTTGTAAAGAACAACTCGATTTGTGTCAAAATAGCTAGACACTATAAATGTCGATATAAAAATGTAATTTCAGACACAAAAAATCACCACACTATTCTAAAAAGTGACTCATACTGCAATGTATCCCGAGAAATACCTAAAATATCTGAAAATCAAAATGCTCTAATGCCCTAAATGTTGTGGTTAATTTTTTATTTTTTTTTACAAATCAAAAAGTGAGATAAATAAGCATAAAAAACCACAGGTTCCAAGTCATTAAGTCACAGAACAGAATTCAAAACAGCATCCAAAATTGAGTGTTTAGTAATAAATTGGCCCACTAACACTATGTATTTTTTACAACTTTGAAAACCTGTAATAAAATTTGATTTTCACGAATCTTATAGAAAATCTGACATAACATCTGATATGTTCGTTAGTAGGCCTTCTAAAGTAAAACCAATTTTGCCAAATAATTCCAAGTCTGAACTGTTGCCAGAGCAGAGGCTGAAGTATCAGATTCTGCATGGAGTGACTCATACAAAACAAAAAAAGAACCCAAAATCTACAATCAAACAGAATAGCCGCGTAGATAAAGGCCTCCAACACTGAGCAATATGCAATGTACTAAAGCATGTTTACTTTCCAATTTAACTGTTAATCTTTGGTGGGATCCCCCTCCGTAAGTACACAAAACAGAATGTTCTTTGCAAGTCTACAATAAAACATCCAATATTATACACATCAGCAAGCTGAAAATATAAACTGCAGACTGCATTAAAGATATTGCCCTCACTCATTTAAGACCGCCTCATGTGAAGCACAAACATTATTGTCTGAACATACAGTTCACAGCCTTTAAACTGTAATCTCACCGGGTGAGGCCTTACAAGCTCCAGGACAACAAAAGTCTGGTTCACAACCCAGTTCATATCACAGCAATTGTGCTCTTCAAACAAAAGTATATTTGTCATGTAAACATACTTACATTTAATCCCAGGGCTTAGTTTGCACTGGGTTAGGATCGTCGCCAGGCCAGCCTAGCCCTGCTCTCTGTACCTGGTCACCTATCTGTTCTCTGCACGCTGAGAATGTACCTGAAGTTGCAAAGGTTGACAAACTACAAGCAATGTTGGCAATAATCTAACTCAAACTAATGATTAAACTGTGAAAAGAACATAAAAGCATACCAATTCAGACACTGTTAAAAAGTACTATGGTAAAAATGGCAGCGTTCAGATTCAGGCAACCTCTGAAAAATATCTAATGTCTAAACACTTAAATACTCTAAGGTACATATTACATAGTCTAATCTGTTTTTCAACACATTCTGCACTGCAAAAAGCTACATGGTGTTGGATCTGATTCAATCTGACCAGATTCAAGCCCCATTTTTAGGTGGTTTAAAATCATTTTCTGAACATGTGAGACAGAACTTGAAAAGTCGAAATGTATTTAATGGGGTTTTTTGATCATTCAAGAACGGAGCTTCTAAGCCAAGTCCATGCTGCGATACCTCTCATAGCTCAAAGGGGAATTTAGATATTTAAAAGACATTCAGGTAGCGCGTTGTTGCCATGCAACATAGCGCTACTGTTGCTAAAAAAAAGTACAATAAAATGTAGCATGATGTAGTGGTAAGATGTAGCATGATTGTTGTGCTCGTTGTAGTTGAAGAGTAATATATATCAAGATTGAATTTATCAATAATATTAATACATCAGGATCTAAGCTCATTAATAAAGCTACTGTTTTGCTAAGCTCCGCCCCACCTCAGTATACTCACTCTTACTACAGCAACCATTGGCTCTACTATACAAGCCAGTGCAACTATAGTCTGACTCTTCGTAATCTGACTTCCCCTGGTTCACTGGTTGTCCTTTGACCACTTTTGGTAGGTACCGTCCACTTCGTACCGTGAACATCCGACAAGATCTGCTATATAGTAGATTCTCTGACCTCGCAGTCTAGCTATCACAGTTTCACACAGTAAAGAAAAACGGTCTCAGATGCTACACTAAACAGTGTAAACGCAGAAAATATACCGCTAAAGCAAAAACACAGACTTAAACTAAGACATGTACTACCACAAGGACCCACGCTCATTAATTAATGAAAAATTTCACTGCTGGTAGCCCCCCCCCCTTTTGTAAGGAACTTAGTGAAGAAAGCAAACAACTCTCATTGAATAGCTCATACAGATTTTTCTCAGTGTTTGGTAATCCAGCCATACTAGATGCGAAAGAACACCTAGGACAGGCCAGTTGAGGTCATACGAGGTCAAACTTTTGTCAGAGAATTTGTAGCCTTGTCTTGCCACCGGTCTGAGACCATTTCTTTCATCTTTTCATGTCTCTATCATCTGAAGGTGGCTTTGTTCTCAGGTGGGCTCCTCCACGTCCTCCTTATCTTCCACATCGACACAATTCTGTTCCGACTGCACACAGAATCAGTGTCCCAGTCTCCAGAGGAATCTTCATACTGTGTTTTCATTGAAGGGGTCATCGTCCAGGGCTGTGACTGCTTTGAATGGCAAAAGCGCAGTCAAATTTCGAGGGCGATTTGCTAGAGACAGATTAAACTCAGGCGCATACTGTGACAATGTAATAAAGTCTGATGCTAAGTGCAATTTGTGTCCAGTAAAGACTCTCTCTGGCCTTTAAACCCCTTAAACTTCAGGGTTTATCTTAAGAAGAAGACACTAAAATATAAGGTCCAAATACAGGCCCTTGCCATAGAAGCTAAATGTATATTTAACACAGCTGCATTACTGGTTTGATGTGAACGTGTAAATGTAAATGTCCATAGACGCCTGTAGAACCAGTTCACAAAGGGTCGTGCATTATTCCTCAAACATTTCTATGTAAATCGTTTTAAATAATGCTCGGAGGAAATGCATGTCAGTCTAAACCCACAGTTGGAGCCTAGCTGTAAGCTGTGTTTGCATTTTCATGATCAGCTTGGCAAAGAGATTTGTTTATCCACATTTCTCTCTCTTTCTTTTTTTGGAATTAAAGGAAAAAAGGAGGTAAGGGCAAGAGAGGCACTTGATTTACTATATATTTTAAAAGAGAACTAAAATGACCCACATGCACTTTAAGCCTAGACCTGGGCTAAAACGAATTTTTACAGTCAATCACAACTGAACCATTGCAATAAACTGGTCCTTAAGTTTCAGCTCATATACAGACTAACATGCAAAGCAGTGAACTGTGAGATGCAAGATGCAATTATGTCTTATTTGCTTGTGAGTTAAAGGTTCAAAGTTAAAGACGTCTCCATAGGAAACAAAACAGATAAGTACTTCTTTGAGCTGCTTTCTCAAGTCCCCTTTAGGCAAACAGTAGTATCTCTTAGAGCCCACTCTTATCTTTGCCTTGGCTAAAGAAGTAAAGTCTACTGCGGTAATGTTTTTAGCTTAGTACTCCAGATCATTTTATTCATGTTTTTTTTTTTTAACATAGTATCTGGCATTAAACTTTTTAGCATGATATCCAAGTTTATGTTTTTATTACTGTGTGTAAGTTTACACTTTCTATCACAAGATCACAGTTTACACTTTTTATTACAGGATCTGAGTTTACACATTTTACAGTCTTCAGAATTAACGCGTTTTGGTACGTCTTCAGAGTTGATCCTGTTTAGTACAAGATCTAGGTTTAAATTTTTTAGTACATCTCCAAAATGAACACGTTTTAGTACATCTTCCGTGCCTGCAATTTTTAAAAGATGTGAGCTTTATGCTTTCACAGCAAGATACGAGTTTGCACTTTTTAGTATATCTACTCTGTTTCCTAAGGTTTTGCTTTTAGTGTAGTAGAAGTTCGAGTGTATGTTTTTGTGTGGTTTTTATACATTTTCTACAGTATGTAGCAGAGAGCTTTTATGTCAGTACAGTTTAAATACAAAGCTGTGCTGAAGTGTATAGACTTCTTTTCTTCAGCCTTTGGTGTGTCAGTAGAGAGTTTAAATTCAAAGCTGTTCTTTATTTCAGCTCTACTTACATGTGCTTTCAAGTCCAGTCTACGGCAGGTCTCAATATTTGACAAAGTAAGCACCTGTTGTATTGTATAGGTTGTATTAAAAGTCTGAAGTATCAACTCTCTAATACAAAATATAAAATATATATTAATAAACATGAACTTTACCTGAGCAGCCGAACACGTACGCGTCGTGCAGCGTGTGAGCAGGTGCGCGAGAACACCGAGTCCTCCCAGCCGCGAGACGCAGCGCCACGCCCCTTTCTAGCTTTTTCAATTCTCATTGGTCAAAACCTGGATCCTAGAAAACGTCCCACAACCCCGCCCTCCAGAGCCCTCGAAAGTCAATGGCAACGCTGGTAGAGATCAGCAACACCGAGTCCGTGTTGTTTATCACCTTGATCTCACATTAGAGAGGTCTTTCAGAGAGGTGGAATAAAAAAAAATGGGTTTTCAGACCACATTGGCAAACTCATCAACTACGCTATATAGACAAAAGTATTGGGACACCTGACTATTACATCAACAGGGACTTTATTGACATTGCATTCAAATACAGAGACTTTAATATGGATTTGGTCACCCCCTTTGCAGTTAAAACAGCTTCCACTCTTCTTGGAGGGCTTTCCATAAGACTTTGGAGTTTCTGTTTTAATTTGTGCCCATTCATTCTGTAGAGCATTTATGAGGTCAGACACTGATGCTGGCTCGCAATCTCCATTCCAGTTCATCCCAAAGGTGTTGGATGGGGTTGAGGTCAGGACCAGTCAAGTTCTTCTACACTGAACTCATTCACCCATGTCTTTATGCAGCTTGCTTTGTGCACTGAGGCACAGTGCTGCTGGAATAGAAAAGGTTCTTCCCCAAACTGTGTCCACAAAGTTGGAAGCATGGCGTTGTCCAAAATGTCTTGGTGTGCCGAAGCATTAAGATTGTCCTTCACTGAAAGTAAGGGGTGTACCCTAAACCCTGAATTAAAAGGTGTGTCCAGAGTCTTTAGTAGTCTTTAGAAGTCAGTGGTCACCATGCCTCCTCCTGGTGGTCTACTTTCCTGCAGACTTCAGTTCCAGCCTGTGTCTAACATGCTGCCCTCCTTGAATAACACAAAACTGTGTGAGCCAGCCATTCAAAAACCTCTGAAGAAGCTGATGACCGGGTGCAGGTTTATGGCAGACAGGCTGTAGTTGGAACTAGTCTCTCTGAAGGGTAGATTTCCAGGACCAGTGGTCTGAGTGGTCATATATTTTATCATTTAATTAATTCATTATTTATTTATTTTTTACCAGGGCTGCCAGTAATTCAGAGGAGCAGTATACAGACTAAAACTTTTCTGCATGTACTCCACAAGTATGATACGACTGAAGTGAAATCACTCTGTAGAAATGTAAATTTACCTCATGTCTTATCTTATTATTGTGTTGATGTTTTTATTCAGTCAAAAAACATACAAAAAACTAAAATACATCCAATAAAACTAATACATCCTAAAATGATGTAAAACGGTCATAGTCCACAAAAGTATAAATAAATACAAAATTGTAGCACCATTTAAGAAGAACAATTTTGCTCCTTTAACTATAGATTCAGTGGCTCTAACACAAGGACAAGACTGATAACACTTTTATTTAATACAGTATGGCCAGTGGTGTCACTGTAAATTTGATGTGCATCTGTACAGGACAGAATCCAGCCTCATCCAGGGCTGCTTAGTCATATAGGTCTCGAAGCATTGCACTTCTGTAGAAAAAGACCATTGAATAATGTGTTAATGTAGATGAATAACAGGCAAATTATGAACAGAGCAAGCATTTATCAGAAACATTGTATGAGCTCAGTGAGACATATTAAATGCGCACAAGGAAATGATATTATTATTCATGAAGTGGACTATTCTCTGCGTCTCTAAAAGGCACTTTAAGGGTATAACTATACACATAGAACAGATGGAGCTACAGATTTTTAGTGGAGCAATTTAGCAACATTAAGTTTAAACACCTCTCATTTTAAAGCAGTCTGTCTACCACAGCATGTGTGATATCACAAATTTGAGGCATATGTAGCTTACAAATATAAATGTATATTCCAACAATAAGCATTGTGTAAACTGCACAACTATATCATTCCACTTTGAGCTGGTAAATTATAAAAAAATAGACTTGCTTATTTGGTTTCTGGCACTGTATGACACTGTTATCTATAAATAAATGAATGGCAAAAATACAGCTATGTGACATACTTTTATATAGCTGTGTGACATGCAGTGAAACCAAGTCTACTTGTTAGCTATGTTAGCCTTGTAGTTCTGATGAAAAACTAAAGAAGCAAACTTTGGGCCTCAAATATGTTTTGGCTGATTGACTACATTTGGAAAATTGTGCGAATTTGATTCTTTGCTGTACTGTTCCGTTAATGTGAGGGCGAGCTGCCTGTACCTGTTGGGCGAGTGTTCAGATGGCAGGTGGTCTGGTGAGGCGTGAAAGGTGCGCTCAGGGGACCAGGATGTGTGAGGACTGAGGGAGCGACGTGAAGGAGAGGTGGAGCGTAGTGTGGAGGACAAGAGTGGAGAGCGCAGAGATGAGGAGAGACCCAGCCTGCGCAACTCCTGCACTGCACGCTCTCTGAGAGAGAGAGAAAGAGAGAGAGAGAGAGAGAGAGAGAGAGAGAGAGAAAGTGGGGGGAAATGAGAAATATTATTATTAAGTTTAAACTGTTGTGAGGTTGACCTGCCATACAGACTACTCACAAAAATTCAGCCTGAGGAGAAACTGTACCACAAAACTCTGAGAGATATTTTCTGATTGATCACAAAATTGAAATTACTTCATTTTTACACGTATAAAGTAGCAGAAGCTTCCAACATGTATATCGTTTAATGGAACAATTTATTTTCATGTATGTAACTACAGTTTCTTCTTCATCAGTTTGTGCCTCTTTAAAAAAAGAAAGTACTTTAAAAAAACAAAGAACAAAAGTTTGATGTATTCTTTTTATTAACATACCTGAATAACCTCATCAAACTGAATGAATTGAGATGCACTAATGATTTATATTCAAACTGATCAGTGACTCACATCCCCAAGAAAGAAGCACTCACCATGTTAACTGTTCATTAGTTAATTATGTTCATTCTTACCGCCTTAAATCTGTATCTAAACAATCTATATTTTGGTCCACACTTGAAGCCCTCACTCTCATATTAGTTTCATTGTACAGCAGTTACTAAATAATTAATAGTCTCAAGAATAGAGATTTGAATAGTAATAATGCAATAGTAAACCTAAAGTTCCATGAAGTTACTGTTGTGGTTATTTGGCACTTTTTTGGAGCAAGCCAAGTCAAAACACAGTCACAAACAAAATTCAGACCATAACGCCTGACTTTACATACAAGTATGCAAAGCAGTGGAATGGTGAGGAGCTTCCGATGGTTCTCTCACCTCTCAAAACGCTCAGTGGACAGTTGCCTCCTGGTGGCCTCCAGGTCAGCCTCCAGCTGTGACGATCGAGTCCTTAACTGAGCCATCTCTCTGCTATGAGTGCTCCTGAGAACGGCACAATAGAACCGAACACGGGTCCCAAACTTTGCAACTCACAGCCCACAAATGACCACAAAAGCATTGACGGCCCACAAGAAGACTTAACTGACCTAACCAATTCAAACTGAAAAGAAAATATATCTCATATAGCCTACTGAGTTTATGATCATTGAATATAACACCAATAATGTAAGAAATGTTTTTTTTTTCAGCCATTTATCCATAACATATTATATTCAAAAAGAGGAAGGATTGTACACTGAACTTAAACTGAACAAATGAATCCTGACAGTTTAACCTAAATATGTTTTATTTTTGTGATTAACTTCTGCAGAAATAATATTTGTAATATTTAGAATGATGTTTGGTTGAAAGTCTATGTTGCAATAAAGTTTCATGATTATGTTAAAAAATGCCCTCCTTGCAGTGCCACAGAATTGAACCAGTTTATCATTATCCTGATAGCTTTAAAATAATGTCAAACAGACATTGTGTCAAACAAAAATAGAGTGTAAAAAGGAATGCTATTGGCATTATAATTTTTATGCTAAAACGACTGTGTAAACCTCAACTTTATAGAATAGAACAGAATAGAATAAAAACACATTTGCTCTAGAACTGACGTATCAATTTTCAACATTACTGACATTCGCAGATGTATTCTTATGTAGTTGTTGTGAGGCTGGGCAAACTTTGCGCACTGTTGTCCAAAATACGATTCAACATTATGAGAAACTGTTCAATGCTCAGTGATTCTCAAAAGACATTTTTTATTGTGCATCATCAACAGTTTATTCTGTGTTTTTAAAAACGTAAAGCCACCGCCTGTGATGCAGCCACCGCCTGTGATGCAACCAACAGTAACTCAGTTAATCTAAAGTTTTATCACGTCTGCGAATGTCAGTAATGTTGATTAAATGATTCCTTGCAGCTCAAGTCTCTATTTTCTATTGTGTGACTTGGCGAAAAGTGAGTCTGTGTCTCTCTGACTGTCGTGGCTCAAAGTGCAAACAAGTTACCATCTTCCTTAAATGTTTTTTGGTGGTCAGTAATACTAATGCCCAGGCAGCCCACCCAAGTAAGGTCTATATGGAAAACACTGGCCTGCTTGTGAGTGTGTGTGTGTGTGTGTGTGTGTGTGTGTGTATGTGAGTGTGTGTGTGTATGTGCACACTTACGCCTTGCTGTCGGCCACAGTCAGTTTGTCTCTGAGCAGATGAATCTCAGTGAGCTTCTCCTGAGAGCTGAGCTGCCTCTGCAACTCTTTCTCCCTCGTGCTGCTCAGCATGGCCTCCAGACTGCGCGCCGACGCCCTTTCATTTACCAGCTGCTTTCTGAGGAGCTCCAACTCAGAACGACACGCATCCAGCTCCTGCTGTAGCTATGATAGACAATATCACACATATAAACACAAGAATCAAAACATGGTACTGAATGTTTCATATATACATTTCTCATCAATTGGTCAACACTGCTGATGTCAGGCCAGGCATTTCAGAGCCCTAGAATTTTGAGTATAACTAATTTTTCTGTCAAACTATGCCAGCAGAAGGGATTATGATGATAGGATGTCCTGCCTATGATGAAAGGGCTCTAAGATCAAGAGTCTGCAGATACTGAGCCAGATCCAATATTTGTATTTTTTGTTGATGATGTCAACAGTGTACACTTAGAAACAACAGCGTTAGTAAAACCTCAAATATCAGTACTGTGATGTAATTCAGAGTGAGTCGTGGTTTTAGGGAGGGTCTCTAAGCCAGCTGAGAGTCTCACTTAGAGATAGGTTTATTGGAGAGAGGAGAAACATGATTTTTTAGTTAATATTCTTTTTCCCTAGTCACTGGTGCACAGAGATGCAGTCAAAAAAGGCAAAAGTCAAAAATTTCATCTTGATGGAAAATTAGAGTACAAGTATTTTGCCTTTTAAATAATACATGGTGATTTATGCTCATCTGACCAGGGATGTGAAATTTCAAGGTGGTTTGGTTGACTTTCACCACAAAATAAACACTATCCTTGCATGTACTACAAGTGTTTTCGGGCAGTTTTCATTCCCCATTTTCAAAAGCTCATCAGCATTTGAAGCTGTCTAAGTTGTGGATAATGGGACCTCTACAACAGTGGGGTATTTATAGCACAGTTAGAGCCAAAAAGTGAAATCTGTATAAGTTATATAGTGCTAAATAAATTATGAGACCCTGCAAATATGTCCACATGCATTGCCTATAGGCTGGCATACCTACAACCATGTATGTCCTCATCTAAAAATTTGTGAAAGTGTGCTGACTTCTACAGTACATACTGAATCTTTGCCGGTGTCCAGTTTGACACAAAGGTCCCGGATGTTCTCCAGGTCATGGTTTGCTTGTGAGCGCTCATCCTGTGCTTGTCGCAAGTCCTCCTTCAGCTGTGCCAGATCAGTAGTGCAGCTTCGCTCAGCATTAAGAGCCTGCCAGGGATACATTCCGAGAAACTCATCAAAATCTGCCCTGGAAATAACTGGAACTTGTTTATATCTACACTGACCAGAGTGAAATGCATCACCAGGTGTAGCAGGAGCTTTCTGTGAGCTACCATGTTTTCTGTTGTCATATAATAAAACACAGTGTGGCCTATTTCGTTTTTGTTGCATGTATTGTGATAATTTCTGATTAATTGTTTACACACACACATTCATCGTGGGCTTTACATAGAAGGTGATGACGATTCCTGAAGTTCTCTGGGACAACATCTATTAATGCTGAATGGTTGAAAGTTACAGAGTCCTAGCAAAACCCCGCTGGTATAAGCTTTCAGAATAAGGAAGGCACGAGAGAAGCCAGCAGTTACTTGAAAAGAGTTACAGGACGACAAGATGGAACAGCAGTTACACAGCAAACAATAACTAATCGTCTCTATTTCTACATTCTACACAAAAGTCCTCTGCAAGACAAGACAAAGATAAGACAGTGACCATGAACAAGACAAAAACCACCAAATGACAGTAAAAATAACTCAAGATTGGTTGAGGATGCCTGCATGGCCTAGCCAATGACCTGATTTGCATCCTATGAAAAAAAAAAGTCCATTAATGGATAAAAATTCAACAAAGCTAAATAATGCTTACCATAGATTCTTCAGAGATTATTTCCTCAAAAACAGTGTTTTCAAAAAACAGTGTTGCAAGTACCAATATTATTAGTGTATAGTGTCTGAATACTTTGTTTTAATGTATAATTACATAATATTTGTTAATAAGTATTATTTATAAGTAAAAACTTGTTTATATTATGTGTATAAATTTGAAGTTGATATACATATTGGAAGTACATTACATCACAATGTTTCCCCTGTGAATGCTACACAGGGATCAGAACACTATGGCAGAGAGTAGAGTACATGTATACGGAGCCTCCATTGTATCTATTATTTTGTTTTTTATTGTGTTATCATTATTTCCATAAATCATTTCTTAAACCACAGATTAGTTGTGTTACAGATATTAAGCATACAAAGAAACTGTTAGCCCAGCTAAAGTGGAAGCACCTCTTGCAGGCTGTTCTCCAGGCTCTCCACTCGGTCTTTGAGTCTGCGTTTCTCTGAGTCTGAGGTGCGGAGCTGCAGTTGTAGATCAGTGACGCTGCTCTCAGACTGCCTGGCCCGATCCTCCCAGCTCTCAGCCTGCACAGACGCCCGCTGCCGGCACTCCTGAAGCTCCCTGCACTCACGCTCCTGCTCAACACACGAGGGTTTCATAATCTTAAAATTATGTCTATAAAAATGGACTGAAATTGTCTATAGATTCATTTATACACATCATCATCCAAAAGTTGGGAATCACTGCTTTTGAAAATTAAAAAAAAACATTTTTTGCCAACAAATTCATTGATTTTAAATAGTAGTAAAAAAATAGATATGTCCAAAATGATGAAGAGGTAGATTTGATCCTAAAGTGACTATGAAAGCTGTACAGCATCATGAATAAAGTTTAAATAAAATGTATATCCAGTATGTCTCGGATTTGGCGACCAAATCTCAAAGCAGATAAACTGATACTAAATTACTGTAATTACAGTATATTAGTTTGTATTTCTTTACTAGTTCTCAAAAAAAGAATTGCAGTTTCCATTAAAAAGTGATATTGAGAAATTATTGGGAAATCATTCTACTTACTACAGTCATTTTTCCACTGCATCTTCAAAAACAAGAACTGACCCAAACAAGTACAAACTGAACCTATGGTTTTATTTGTAGCTTATTTTCCACGTTATTATAACAGCTTAACACTAGTGGCGCAGATATGCGATAATCGAATGTGCCTTTCTGGACTTTTAATATTTACAACTCTACAGAATCATGTGTTAAATCAAAGTGCAGCTTTTTCTCTATCAAGTGTGAAATTATATGCACAGACACTCGTTTTGTGGAGGCTATAATGGAATTTAACAGCATAGATTTAGCTTCCTATGAAGCTTATCACAGCAAACTTTGTGTGATAGTGATCGACGCAAACACACCATTCTAGTTTACATTCTGGTGTACACATAGTGTAGTCATGTAATAGTGACTGTCTTCACCTGCAAGAGTAAAGAATTTGCTTAACTGTTGTGGTTTCAACTGCAAATGTTACCAAAGACCTTCAAATGCCATTAAAGTCCAATCTGAAACACATACCAAAAACAATAAACTTTGCATTCCAGTTTGCTTGTAATCCAGGTTCTAGTACTTGTACAGTGGAAAAATAGCCTATGTGTGCTTCAAAAAACTGAATTAGTGGAAAATCTGTCCATCCTAATCTCTTTGAGCCCACCAGCCACGTTGTAGCTGCCTTTCATGCAGTAGACTTGGGTTTGCTGCCTACACTCCATTTGCCTGCATCTTTAACATGATTTTCATGAGATACATAATTGTAATGTAAATGTATGGTAGGGTTGGTCTGTATATGCCACATATATTAATATACTATTGTGAAATTTGGAAAACTGTAAAAAAAAAAAATAATGAAACCATGTGAGCAGATTTGTCCAAACTTTTGACTGGTGGTGTATCACATGTCTGCAATATCATCTGGAGTATAATGTATAAAGATGAAAGTTCTATAGAAATTATACTCCAAGTACTGTTACTATGTGGGGCACTTTTTAACACAGCATGGGAAATTTCTATAATTGACAGAAACCACAAACAAGCTAACAGGTCTTACTATTTACTAATTAACATAAATTGAACTTTGTGGCAATTACATCATTATGATATGGTCATTTTTACTCAATTAACTTATCAATTGCAAACAATTACAAATGATGCAGTCACCATAAAGTTAAACTGAACCTAACAGTGAAAATTGTAAAAGTTAACTTACCATAATTATGTAATTACCAATAATATCCAACTGTGACACCTACGTTTTGTACAGAATACAGTAAAACGGTTATATCTTAACACTAACACTGCATTAAATGATGCTCCAAATATGCAGTAATCATACCTTGGAGGACAGCAGGTCTTCAATACGGGCAACATCAGACACATAATTATCCACTTTCTTCTGTAAGCCCTCTATCTCCTGCACTGCCTCATCCAGTTTAAACTGAAGAGCCTGGGGTAATAGGACAATATGAAAGAAGAAAAGTGTTATATATTAGCTTTATACAAATGCTTCCAAACGTACAGTCAAAACAAATCAAGACTGGTTTCCGAAAAAAGGTGAAGGTGCTTGTATGTCCTAGCCCCTGACACTTATAATATGTATCAATCAGAATTGGGAAAATGAAAGCACAATGCTGCAGAAAGCGAATTACTTTTTACTGTGAATGTCTAAAAGCTGTAACTGCAAACAACATCTTTGCAAGTTATTAATTAATGGGAACTGAATACTTTTTAGTTCAGTCTTTGTGTTTGCTTTTGTGTATGTTTCTTTGTGTATGCTAAGGATTAAATACTTCATAGTAAAAAGTCAAAATACATGGCATATGTCATGGAAGTGTACATACAGCCATGGAAAAAAAAAATAAAAGAGCATAATGTTTTTTCTGCCGATTGCTTTTGTAATTTGTGGGAGTGTGTATGTGTAAAATATGCACATCACTACTGTTCTATACACTACTGACCTACACTTGATTCAAAATTCCAAACAAAAACACATACATATAAAATAATACATATAAACTAGACTGCATTTCCGCAGAGAAAATGCAAAGTGTGCTTGCTCAAACGCAGCAGAACAAACAGTGAACAGAAAAAAAGGGAAAAGTGCTCTCTTATTTTTTCCCATGGCTGCAAGTTAATAACGTAAAAATAAAAGTTTCAAAATACATTTCCTCTCAGTGTAATCCTTTAAATCAAAAATGTTTTTAAAGTAATAAAAAGAATACTAGTTACACATGTCTAAACCTTTGAATGGCACTCTCTATTTAAAAAACGTATTTAACCTGATTGTCCAGTCGTGCCCGATCCAGCTCATCTCTGAGCTGTGCGTTCTCTTGAAAGGTAGCATCTTTGACCTTCAGCACAGAGGCCAGTTCATCCCCTGAGTGCAGCAGCTTCCATCTCACACCGTCCAGCTCTCGCTCCCTGCTGACTGCTGTCTCCTTCGCAGCTCTGGAGACACGCAGCTGTAATGTTACTCTTATTTCTAGCCATATAAAATATACAGACACCATACAGCACCAAATATACAGCATCTGTTAAATGCTTGGACACGTTTTATTTCCCAACTTAAAGGCATTTTAATTGCAATCCTTATGATTAAACCCTTTGAAGCTTAGATAGTGAAGTTCATGCTTTATATGAATTTGTTTATCACAAGGCAAAAATTAAGTGAGATTAAGCAATTGATGAATAAGTGCGTCCAATTTTTTGACTGACACTGTAGTCATTGGAACACTGCCATTTATAACAATTGTCATTAGTTTTAACACACTTACATACAGAGACATATAACAAACCCATCTGTATACTTGGGTTTAATATTTAACACTAGGGAAGGTAAGAAAACAAGACACTCAATAACAGATAATACTATTCTATGAAGGCGAGTACAAAGAGGGAAGGAGAATACTTTACTATATAGACCACATCTATAGAAAAAGAGTTATTTCAATAGTTTCTGTGACCCAAAATGCACCAAGTGAAGTTCATATTTAAGAATCCTGAGATTCTTAAGCTTTTTACTGCAGCAGGGGGACTTTTGGATTTACTCACATGCAGTGATAAGTAATTCAGGAAAAGAGAGTATTAAATATATATATATATATATATATATATATGTATGTATATATAAAAACGTAAAAGAAAATCTTTTTAAATGTTTTTACAGTTTTGAATGTTGTCATTTTTAGGGACAATGTCATAGCAGCTGCATAAGGGTGAGTCCAAAGACTTCCTGAGCATCAAAGCCAGCACAAGAACACCCCTGTAATTGCCCTATACCTCGATGGTGATGATAAGATTCTGTGCGATCAAAAGGGAAACAAACCAAAAGTGAGCTTGGAAAGGGCACACTCAGAGTTTACTGGCTTTAAACATTTATTTGCATTCTGTGAGTTATTTGGAAGAAGCAGTCACTCACTCTATAGTAGTCTCAAGGTCTTCAATCTGTACAGTCAGAGTGCGAATAGTGTTTTCCTGAAGGAATTCAAGAAAAGATCAAACATAAGTTTTTCAAAATTAATACTGTGTAACATGCTGATCAGTTTATTTTAAAAAAACATACGCACACAAACACGTGCAATCTCGGATTGGCTACTTTCAAAAAACAAATGTGTGTATTTGAATGCATGTGGAAACCTTGTCATCCAGCTGTTCGTTAACAGAGCAGAAAAGATCACTCTTCCTGTCCAGCTGTTCCTGAAGACTGTCTCTCTGCTGGACCAGTTCAGAAACAGTGGCTTGCAATGCACTCAACTCTTGTTTTAGACCAGTCATCTCCTTCATCAACACATCTGCACACACACACACACACACACACACACATACACACACAAAAGAACATAAATAAGAAGAAGGCTTTAAATTAACTTACCTGTAGAGTTGCTAGGCGTTTGCTGGGGAAGGTTGGGTTTGTATATTATGGGCTACAGCTGCTTAGGTGATGCATTCATGCAATGAACATGATTCAAGCATGTACATAATTTGTACACAAACAAAAAATATTACATCAACACAATTATTGGCTAAGGTAAGTAAACTCTAACCAGTTTGGTTCATGTGGAAATGACGTACACATCTGAATCAAGCAAATACAATGCAACTTTTTTTTCAGTGCTCATTCCGATGAAACACTAGTATGAAAACCCTTACCATTTCTCTCATCCAGCTGTTTGTTCTTCTCTTGTACATTCTGCAGCTCTCCGATCCTACTTGTCAGCCGTCGCTGGGTCTCACTCAGAGAGCTCTCAGCATGATTGCTTGACAACCTGCCGTCCAGCCAAATTTACAGACACAACAGCCAGATCATTTACTTATAAAGAATGACTAGAGCATATAACATCAGTGCTGTATTGCAAAACATGACTGACAAGGTCTAATCATAGCAAGCCTGTTCATTGTGTTCAATGCACATGTGTCAAATGCAAATGTTTAACACCCCTGGGCAAATTACAATTTGTATACAGGTGTATATAACACCTCATAATTATCTTTAAAAATATTGTTCAGTAACTGCTATGGTTTATTCATGTATTATTCATAGTATAATGGAAATAATATGCATGTAGCATAGGGATATCATTACTGGTTATATTAATAATCAAATAAAATTATAACATTCCTATTATTTTATATACAAAGCAAATCACAAGTCTCAATAAAAAAATAGTCATTGTTAAAGATTACTGAATGTTTTAAAACTTTCTAAACCACCGTACTAACCTCAGCATGGTGCTTTCACTCTTGAGGCGGCTGATCTCGTCTTCGCTAGTGGTCAGTTTTCTGCCCAGCACGCGCACTTCCTCTTCTAGGCCCATCACTGCCTCCCTCATCTGGGCCTGCCTGCTCTTCTGCTCCCCTCGTTCTTGCTCCAGCTGCACAGACAATCAGTCCCACTTTATTTACACAATCAGTCCCACTTCAGTTGCATAGTACCACAGAGGTGATCTACACCTGGTCAAATTATTAACAAACTATCTGGTGACCCTTAACACTGTTAGGATTAAGATATACACCAGGGATATGTGTAGGTTTGAGACTGAGGGTAAGGTTAGGGTTAGAATGGATGATAGGGTTAGATTTAGATTATTAGATTATTAGATTATTTAGATTATTATTGTGTGATTGGGGGAGTCCTAGTTAGCGTTTGGAATTAGACGTTACTAAAATGGAGTAAAGATAAAAAAATTGAACTACGAGGCTAATTTAGCTAACAGGCTAGGAAAGCTTGTATCCACCAATTAGAGTTGTGTGAGTCTTCCCACACTTATCCGTTTTGTAATTAATCTTGTTAATAGTATAATTTTCTGACATTGTATGACCTATACACACACCTATACATAAAATACGTCAAATTAAAGACTAAATTCAGGTGTCAACATGGTTCCTGTTTGACCTCTTTTACCAAGCCTATCTGAGATTGCTTATCATTTTAACAGCAGTTTAAGACAAGTATGTGATTTAGACTTGCAGCTTGCAGCTTACACAGTCATCGGCATAAGTCTCCTAGCTCCTTTTAAGCAAATGTCTTGGCTGAGTGACTACGTCTGAAGTAAGGGGGAAAGTTGTTTAAAGATCCGAGTGTTTAAAGATCCCAGTGAGGTCTTACTGTCAGCACTGCATTCTGCAGGTCTTCTACCCTCTGCTCCAGGTGAGCTCTCTCACTTATGGCTGTCTCCTGAGAAATCTGACACAACACACACACGGAAAAACATTCAAGACAGAAAACGCCTTGCATACATACTATGAAAAGCTATTAATATGTACAGTATTCCCCATACTCCCCACTGGGAGATGATTCAGCTACTTATTGTTTCTTAGTAGATGACTATTAGCCAAGTGAGTTTCCATGATTGCGTTATATAAATAACACGTAACAGACATCATGCAGGCTTGTGCACACACGTATATGTGACTTTACAAAAACAATAACACCGTAGAGATGCTCCAAAATAAACAGACAGTGTCATATGTTAAACACATTTTGAATCATATACCAGAGACCCTATCGAGACCTTCAGCTCATTTTCAGCATAACTGAATTTTCTGAAGTCAGACTGAAAGCCAAAAGAGATGCTAAATCAGATTCAAGTTTTTTTTTTAATCTGATTGAAATTAGACCTCTGGACATGCAATTCAGTGTGGCCAGTCAGGATTTAATATGGTATTTTCATAATTCCATGGCGGCGGTTCTTGGCATCAGAACGCGTGACAAAAAAGTCAGTGATGCACATTTCACGCACAAACATGAGGGCAACACTTCACTAAGAGCTGATCAGAGCTGAGGATCTTCGTGATGAAGGTTTGTGCTGCTAGCTTGTTCATTTGTTGTCGTTGTTGTGATTTATGAGGCACATGATGTCACTGTTTGGGATGGGTGTAACCACAACTGTTTTAGAGCGCTGGTTGGTTAAGTCTAATGACAGATATGGGCCTTACAAATACAAATGTGAAACAGAAAGATCAGAATTTGAGCTATAGGGCTTGTAATGTAAATGTAGCCTTTGTCTCCCTCTCTGGCATTCTCACCATGTCTGTTTACTTCTAAAGTCTTTCTCTTCATCTCAAAGGGATTCTCCAGTCAGGCTTGAAAAGGCCCTTTTTCCACTAGCTAGCAATTGCAGAAGGAATCCATTTATTAATTTTACTTCTAGGTAAGCTAAATGCCATAAAGGTATATAACTCACTCCAACTGCCCCCTTTAAAGGAACAGTACAACCACAAATGCCAGGCATGAACAAACTCCGGTCCTGGGGGTTTCGTGTCTAGCACAATTTGGTAATTTCCCTACTCAAGCACACCCATTAAACCTGATAATTAATGGATGAGTTCAGGTGTGTTTGAGCAGGGACATGAACAAACTGTGCTGGACACCAGCCCTCCAGGACTAGAGTTGTGCGCCCCTGATATAAGCCATTGCTGTTAACAATAAATGGAAGCTAGCAGTCGTGATATCATTTCAGTAATGGTGACAAATGGGTTTCATTTATTGTTTGCAACACTAGCATCACTGACTGAAGAATCGCTTTAATGTACTACTGATTAAAGTGTTGATTATGTTGACCAAGATCTTGGATCATCACTATAAATACTAGCTTTCCTCCAGGAAAATACACAGTTTATTGTATTCAATTTTGTATTTATTCTAATGATGGTCTATATACACATAACTGCCCAGATAAATAGCTATAAGTATCATCTTCTCAGGTGGCCTGAAAGCTTTGCACAGTACTGCATGGCGATTGAGGCCCTCACACCTTGCATCCTGCTTCAAATCCCTCTCACTTCCTCAGACAGACATCCTCTGTCTTCTACCCTGTATGTATGGCTGTTTTTCTTTGTATATTACCTTGAGTCTCTCTCTCAGGCTGTCTCTCTCAGTGCTCATGCGGTGCAGATCAGTCAAAGCCTCCTCCCTCTCTGCCTCCACGCGCTTGAGGATGCTCTGAGCCGTCACACTGCATTTAGACCCCTGTGATGTCTTTGACTTCATCACCATACGCCGCAGATCTGCTATTTCCTCCTGAGCCTGCAAAAAACACAGGGACATTAATAGCAAACCTGCATGTGCACATTTTTTTTTTTTCATTTTTATGAGTGATTTTTTAATAATAATATGGAATAATCACAGTTACAATCTGACTTGGCTACTTGTTATAAGTGATGGAGTAAATGTAGCATATTCTCTCACTAGAAACAACAATCAACAAGTTGGAAATCCATGACTTTTTTGAAATCTTTAATGAACTTAATGTGGTGATGTGTTGAACAGCAAGAAGAAAACTGCATATATACAGCAAGAAGTTTACTGCATATATAACTATTAGAATCTCGAAAACCGCACGCAATCGACTATGTTTGAGGTAAGAGATTTTTTTCTTTATCGTGAAACTATTACTTTAAGCATTACATGCTTAAACAGGTATGATGTTTAGAAACCATCCCAAGCATTTGTTTTTAAAGCCTCCTCATCTATATATTTACAGGAAATATTAATTACTAGCATGTGCACAGTAATATTAGACTGCTCATTCTAAAACCGGGAGTCATGGATGGTTGTACTTTTTTCTTTTGACAGGGTTTGTTAATGTGTGTAACTTAGCTGGCAGTAACTTGATAAAGAGCAGGTGTTGATCTTAGTGTAGCTTTACAGGTATGAAGAACAGATGTAGACTTCTTAAGCACTGATGTACACTGCTCTGAATAAGAGCGTCTGGTAAATGCCGCAAACGTAAACGTAAACGTACTAAGGGGGCCGTGGTGTATTACTGCTGAGTCATTTTTTATTTTGTTAGTTTGTTCAATCTGCTTTGACCATATCTTACCCATACCTATTTCAAATGGTAGACAATAAATATTATTAAAATTGTGAGTGCACGGTGGTGGTGGTGGTGGTGGAGGCATATTGAGGAGGTGGAGGGGCCTTAGATGTAAAAAATATCTACAAAATGGGGCCCTAAAACAAAGCGTAAAAGGTTGAGAAGTGCTGGACTGGACACAAGTTGAGTATAAGAGAGACTGGACAGCCCCTCCCCCCCCCACAGACACACCTGCTGGTAGTGCATTCTGGTCTTGTCCCGTTCGGCTGTCAGCACTCGGACATTGGCCTGGACCTCAGCGAGGTGCCGCTCGTATTTGTCTAGCATGCTCTGCAGCTCATCCCTCTCTCGCAACAGCCTCATCAACTCTGAGTCATACGTGCCCCCCTTAAATGCACACAAACAGACACATTACGCTCACAGGAATTCTACAATGACAGAACTCCCACTATTCAGGCCACCATACTGAACACAGTGCAGTGCTTTAACCCTGGGTCTACAGCTGCTATTGCCGTTTTGTGGATCTTTTTAAATATAATTATGTAAAGACACACTACATGCTACAAGCTTAGTTACATAAGAATTACATTTACATTCAATTGACATTTTGTGCAGGTTTAGGATTGCAAGCAGTCGTTTACTGTCTACTTACAAAGACTAAGCATAGTCTTTGTAAGCAGACAGTAAAGTAGACAGCCCTGAAGGACATAACATGCCAAATGGACGTTCCTCAGTTAAGGGAAATGTAGTCCAGGATTAGGCTTAAACCCTGAATGGGAAGCTGACCCATGAAATGATAATTTGCCATAAACATATTCAGCTATTTTAGCCACCAGCAAGGAGTGTAACTTCTAAGGCTAAACTGTCGGTTGTGTCATCAGTACCTGATGTACGTCGCTCTGGATAAGAGCGCCTGGTAAATACCGTAAATGTAAGTGCACCTTCACTGGAGACTGTCTGGCTGGGCTCCGGCTGGAGGAGTTTGCCTTGGTGGGGCTGGATGATCTGCGGGACCTCAGCGTGCTCTTCATCCTCTCAGCCTCTGGACTATAGTGTTACCTTTCCACCGCCAAACTGTACACAAAGCAGTTCTGATGTCAAGTCAAGTCAAGTCAAGTTTATTTATAAAGCACTTTAACCACAGCAACCACTGACCAAAGTGCTGAACATAGGAAAAGAATATATTAAAAACTAAAAGTAATAATGAAATAAAACACGAATAAAAGTGATGGTAAAAATAAAAATAGTAAAAATAAAAAAACGAATAAAAGTACAACCACAAAATAAACATGAGTAAGAATAATACAGTCAAAATAAAATCAACATCTCAAACTGGGTCGAAAGCCAAGCAGAAAAGGTGGGTCTTAAGAGCAGATTTAAAAATGGCCAGTGAAGAGGCCTGTCTAATGTGTACCGGCAATTAATTCCACAGTTCGGGAGCCGTGTGATGGGTCTCCACACCGTACACCGTACCTTTCTAAACAGAAGGAGTGATAAACCTGTTCACACTTCAGAATCCAAAGCATCTGTCATTTGGTAGATAGACGTGGTGAAAATAGACCATTATCGCCTGTCCATTCTCATGTGTGATGCAAATGTCTTAAGTGTCAGTTACAATAAACCGGTATTAACTGGAATAGATTTATTAACCTAATAAAGGAAATAAAGAAACAAACTTCAGGAAAAAAAAAACAAGACTGGTTGAATGATTTTTCATCTCATCAGTTGATAGCATTCTTTTTTTTTCAAGTTGTTTAGCAAAGAGTAGGACTTTCAATAACACTTATTTTTCACATATATCACATGTATACATGGCTTTATTCTCTCACTAATCAAAATCAAACATAAAATTGACATCAATTGTAATTTACATTCAAATTATTATTTTTTAAAAAGTGAGATAAACCATTTGTTCAGCAGTCTGAGAAAGTTGACGGATCTTGCCAAATCTCCCTTCTGACATCTTTTGGAAAAAAAAGTACCATCCCAGCACCCCAACCTGAAGCTCAGTAACCATCTGTGAAGAATTATGTAATGTTACTGTAGATTTTTTTTAATGATTGAATTTAGACAGAGGCCGACTTTTAAACTAAGAGTGGATGGACATATTACACCACTAAATTAATTAAAGAATATTTGCAGATTAAGAACATTAATAACTCGCATGAAAAGAGACTACACAGTAGAGCACCTGCTCAGGCAAAATACATGGCCCCAGGTTACACATTGAGGGTTGGAAACTATGGACTACCTTCTCAGTTTCCAGCTTTGACTGTATAGTCCTCAGGATCCCCCTGCAGGCTGCACTGTGAAGTCTCCTCAGGATGGGAAAAAAAAGGGTTTTAAATCAGTGGTGCATTTAACAAATAATTTATAAAGAAATTAAAACACATAAAAATTAGCAACACATAACATAAATGTAAGTGCTTTTGCATTTTAGCTCAGCAATCGAACGGCATAGATAGAACATCTCTACTTCTACTATCTAGTTTACATTTCTACTGAACTACACAGGTTTTAGTCCATCGCTGCCTCTCCCATTGGAGAGCATAGAGAATCCTGTGGCGTCTAGAAAAAAAGCATAGTACAGCTTCAACTCTTCTTGGAAGGCTTTCCACAAGATTTTGGAGTGTTTCTGTGGATTCTGTGCATTCACGAGGTCAGACACTGGTGTTGGACAAGAAAGAAAAGGATCAGAAAGTTGCTGGCTCACAAACTACGTTACAGTTCATCCCAAAGGTGTTGGATGGGGTTGAGGTCAGGACTCTGTGTGGGCCAGTCAAGTTCTTCCACACCAAAACTCATCCAACCATGTCTTTATGGGGCTTGCTTTGTAAAGTGTTCATTTGTCATATGTGAACACACCACAGCACTCAGTGTAAACAGCACGAAATTCTTAACCCATTCACCAAGTGAAGCAGCCGACAGCCAGGAACCCAGCATCTGGGGAGCAGTGTGTGGGGACGGTACCTTACTCCAGAGAGCGTGGGGGTGGTACTTTGCTCAACAGTACCTCAGTGGTGACACTGGAAGTCCTGGGATTCAAACCCACAACCTTCTGATTGCAGGGACAACTCCCCAAACTTCAGGCCACCAGCATAGTTCATGCACAGGGGCTCAGTCATGCTGGAATAGAAAAGGACCTTCCCCAAACTGTGTCCACAAACCATGGCGTTGTCCAAAATGTCTTGGTATGCTGAAGCACCAAACCCTGGAAAACAGGAGTGTCCCAATACTTTTGTCCAAGAGTAATTAAGACTAACATTTAAGAGAATCAAATGAACAAAGACACAACAGTGAATTTACCAGACAGAGCTGGAAATGGTAAGGTTAGATATCCAGAGAGGTCGACTTTATAAAGATTCTGTTCCGTTTGCTGGACTGCAGGCCACCACAACAAGCGGTGCGTTGTCATGGCAACTTAAAAAACGGCCTTTACTAAAATGTGTTTGTTAAAAAAATGTTCGGTTACAGTAACAACAAAATTAAATCTAAAAGCATCGGGGTCGAATATTTCTTTTGTAAAACAGTATAAAACGTGTTTAACCAAATTAAGGGCAAGCCAGAAAAAAACTCGTACAGCAGCTACTACTGTTTTTACGCGTTAAAAGTCGAAGTCAACCAAGGCTGAGTCTCAACAACACTATATGGCCAAAAGTATTGGGACGCCTGACTTTAATTACATTTGTGTGTCCACAAAGTTGGAAGAATGATCCAAAATGCCCTGGTATGCTGAAGCATTAAGATTGCCATTCAGTGGAAGTAAGGGGCCTAGTCAAAAACCTAAAAAAACCACATTGTGCAGCCCCTTTTCCTTATACAGTGCTTTAAAGTCACTTAGGTCACGAAATGATGGGCCATGACTCTCAATAAACCTGTATACTGACTGTCTTATATGCACTGAACAACATTTTATATGCATTGCACTGTGTTGTGGCAATTCATGACCTGTGCAGAGTTTTAGCAAGACATTTGAGAGATTACACACTCACATTACTACCAGTAATACTGTTTCACTACTTGCTATTCGCTAATACTGACTTAGTAATAGGTAATACTGTACTTACTAATACTTCGAGGTTTATACATTTAGGTGCTGGCAGTAGGGCATGATTTCCTCTCCTCGAAATCGTGAAGAATGTAGAAGCTCCAGGTTAAATATAAACTGTCTTTCCTTTCTAATGCAGTTGACACAAGTGAGTCCTTCAGAATTAAGCAGCGTTAGTTCGGAGGATTAAGGAGGACAAATCACAGAGCAGGTTTAAACAGTGATTGAACAACCAACATTGAGTGACAACCAATCAGAGCGCTCCGTCTTCACACGTTCGCGTCCTGGTTGGCTTGACAACCAGCATTGAGTTTCATCGATACTAACCTACACTTTATGGACAAAAGTATTGGGACGCTTGACCGTAAAGTAACGTGGCCCCTTATCGTCACGCGTGAAGGCAGCATAGCACAGCAAACAGTGTGAAGAATGTGAAATTCTTTCTCTGTATTTAACCCACTAACCAAGTGAAGCAGTGGGCTGCCACAAATGAGGGGCATCCGGGGAGCAGTGTGTAGGGATGGTACCTTGCTCAAGGCTACCTCAATGATGACACTTGTTGGGATTGGAACCCACAATCTTCTGATTGCAGGGGCAACACCTTGACCACTTGGCCACCAGCTACACCAGAATATACTTTAATGACATTGCATTCAAATACATAGACTTTAATAAGGAGTCTGTCTGCCTTTGCAGCTGTAACAGCTTCCACTCCAAGATTTTGGAGTCTTTCGGTGGAAATTTGTGTCCGTTCATTCTGTAGAGCATTTATGAGGTCAGGCACTAATGTTGGACGAGAAGGTCTGGCACGCCATCTCCGTTCCAGTTCATCGTAAATGGTGTTGGGTGGGGTTGAAGTCAGGGCTCAGTCATGTTCTTCCACACGAAACTCATAACACCATGTCTTTATGGACCTTGCTTCGTGCACTGGGGCACAGTCATGCTGGAATAGAAAAGGTTATTCCCCAGACTGTGTCCACGAAGTTGGAAGCATAACACTGTCCAAAATGTCTTGGTGTGCTGAAGCATGAAGGTTTTGCCCTTCCCTGGAAGTTAGGGGCTACATGAATTCAGTAACTAAGAGGTGTGTCACATTACTTTTGTCCATATCGTTTATATAAAAAAAACAAAGCTGAAATTTGGCATGCACAGTGCCTCTGATCCACAGCCACTATATAATGTTACATTGTTTCACACTTCCCCTGTATCTTTCTTGGAAATCTTCCAACTTTCATTTTTTACCAAGTTGGGGGTTTGTGTGTGCAAAAGCAAATAAAACTTGCCCGCTTCAGTCTGAAATAGGCTTCATGGACAAAATATTGGGACAGATCCCTTAATAATCAAATTCAGGTAGCCCCTTTCTTCCAGTGAAGGGCGATCTTAATGCTTCAGTATATTCAGCATGACTGTGCCCCAGTGCACAAAGCAAGCTTCATAAAGACATGGTTGGAGGAGTTCGGCATGGAAGAACTTGACTGGCCTGTACAGAGCCCTGACCTCAACCCCATCTAACACCTTTGGGATGAACTGGAACGGAGACTCGTCCAACATCAGTGTCTGGCCTCATAACTGCTCTTTAGAATCAGAGGCGGAGCTAGAATTTTTAACATGGGGTGGCCAGGTGTTGGCCACTGCTATTTCAGTCGTCTCGTGGGAGTGATTCGTTCTGTCGCGCATGCGCATTTGCGCAACTTCCAATAGTTTCTGTACTGAAATTATTGATTCACCTGTTTCGAGTCTTCGGGTTTTTCGAGAACTTTCGAGGGTTTTTCGGGAGGTAACAGGTAACATTTTAATTATATTTTGCTAAAATGAACGAAATGACTCGGAAAAAGATTCGTTCATTTTGCTGAACGAGACTCAAAGGTCCGAGTCGGTAAAATGAT
>JBBIGA010040535.1:0-13412 GCA_037576975.1 Alestes dentex
AAAAAACAAAAAGGTAGGAGCGCGCAAAAGAAGGGGGATATGGTGGGTAGAGGATCTTGTGTGCTATGACACACACACACACACACACACACACACACACACACACACACACACACACACATGTTATTATTTGTATTATTTGTATTATTACATGGTATTATATGTTATTATTATTAATTGTACAGAAAGTGCACATATCTAAATTCTTCATATTTTTGTACATATATATATATATATATATATATATATATATATGAAAAAAAAATCATTAGCAAATGGATTGGAATGGATTGTAATAATTGTTCATTAGTAGTGGATTCAAATACTATCTTATATAGTAGACATACTATATAGTAGAACCATAACTAATAATCTCTGGGTCCATCCACATAGATCTATCAGATCCAACTAAAGTATTATATATATATATATATATAGTCCTTTAATACTATAAATGTACATGCATTTATACTCTCTGCAGATATGGATAGCAAAGAATGACAGATTAAATATGATCTAAATGTGTCAGTCACAGCCTGCTAGATTCTGCCAGGTTTGCGACATGTATTTTATTTTCTGACCACAAGGGGTCGCATGAGGCCTGATTTCAGAGTCGTTCATGAAAGAGGGCTTCCCAATCCTGATCCTAGAGTACCACTGAAGTGCAAGTTTTATTAGTTTCCCTGCTCTGACACACCCTTAAAGTCATAACGTCATGGAGAGACTGATAATCACCTGATGAAGTGACTCTTGGGAGTGGAAGAAAGCTGTAGTGGAGTAGTACGCAAACACCAGAACTGAGATGTAGTGTCTTGGGGTATTTGTTACAGGACACTAATCTTCTGTGCACCTTTTCTCATTTATGCTGCAGGACTTGGTGATATTTGCATGTTTCCAGTCACCACTTAGTTAGGAATGATTTCATATGAATGGCTGTGGTTCATTTGTTTGTCCTAAATCTTTGTTTCTGGACACCTGGGTTCTAATCTGATTTGTGGTGTAATCCTGATTTCTTTCTGCCTCCTGTGTAGCCTCATGATGACTGTGTGTGCCAGTGGTGATCGCTGGAGTTAATCCCAAACAAAAGCAGGACAAAGGAGTCTTTTTACTGTATCTTCGCATTATTTAAATTCTGGTGCTGTTTAAATGCCCCTCCCCCAGCACACATGCTTTATTCTTTTGATTAGTTACACTGTGCAGAGTGTTAAGTGTCTCCATATAGTTCCTTCATTTAATATCACCTTCTTTTCAGATTATAGTATGTTCTCATACCTTATTTCTCAGTGCTGGTAAAGCCAGTGTAAAAAGGTGTATGTGTGTGTTGCCCGCCCTGGCTATATGAATGGAGTAGTGTTTGCTGCCTCATGAATGCTGTCTTGCAGGCTGGACAGACAGGCCACTTTATTCACACAACTTTAGCCACCCCAACCCCCTTTATACAAGGAATTAGTAAACCCAACCCCAAACACACTCAGCCATAAACACTGAGGCTGAGCTGAAGAGACTGTACTCTACTGATTCTGTCACCTCAATACGAGAGCCAGTCTCTGTGCTCGCTTCTTCCTTTCCTTTTAAGTACCACCCTCTCATTAATGTGTGTTTGAGTGTGTTTGTGTGTTTTAGGGGGGTTGCTTTCCATCACCGTGGGAGGTGAGATATTGAGATGTGGGTGGACTGAGTATTATAGTGCTAGTCTGTATTATATCTGTATTATATCTTAAAGGCAAGGAGTGAGAGAGAAAGAGGGTGAAAGAGAGATAGAAAATTCCTCTGTAATTTTTGCTTCCACACTACATGTCCATAAGCACCTGGTCATGTGACATTTCTTTTGAAATTAAGTGTATTCATTTAGAGGTTGTGACCCCTTTGCTGCAGTAACAGCCTCTACTCAGAAATTGCTGAACCATTGCTGTGTGGATTTGATAGCATTCAGCCATGAGAGCATTAGTGTGCTTAGGTACTAAAATTTGATGATTAATTCTAAATTACAAACACTTCTCCAGCTCCTCCCAAAAGTTACTAAGTGGCGCTCCATCTCCTCAGAGAAAGACAGTTCAATTCTGGGGGGCTTGGCATAGGACAAAGACACATTAGGCTAATGCATTGCTTCTCCTTGTACTGACAAAAATAAATGTACTAGTTCGAAGAGGTATCTGGATCTTTTTGGGATGTGTGCTATAAACTACACTTCCATATATTCCCACTTTAAAAGAGGCATTTTCCAGTGAGGCATTTGAGTGGGGCCCACCAGACTAGTGGCTGCCTAAGCTGCTGAAGACCAACCCCCTTTAAGAGCTCCATGCACCGAGGGCAGCCCTTCGGAGGTCAATCAGAACCACTGAGCCTCATCAGCCCCCCTTCCCTGTTTCACCGGCTCATGTGTGAATAGGACCGAGCACTGGAACAGCTGCTGTTCCGTCGTCTCAAAGTGTTTTAACTTCTTTTTTAGGGCGCTGTTTTTTACCTGAAGAGTTGAGACACTTGTTTCCCTCTTTTTAGAAAAGAGCCGATCAGGCTTAAGGAAAAAAGTGAGAGGGGGAAAGAGTGGTAAGCGTGCTGAACTCTGGAATTTGGGTCCTGGTTTTAAACCAGGGGAAAAGGTTCGTGATTTTTTACTCGGGTTTGGAAGTGCTCACGAATTGGATAAGCCGGCAGTGGGCTACCCCCACCCCCCACCACCACACCACACCGCCGCGACTACCAAACACCCAGCCAGGCAGCTCCTCTCTCCAGCTCCAGGACTGTGATTTAGTTTGAAGCAGGCAGTCCAGGCAGCAGACCGTGGGGCTACAGCAGCTGCTGCACCGGTGGAGATTTGAAGGTGAGTCTCGAGTTTGTATTTAAATCTACTTTAACCTTTGATTCTCTTCAGCTTCGTGAAAAATAAACACTGTCGACTCTCTGGACGGGTCTGTCCGGAGGGTTGTCTGCACAGAAACGCATTTCGTCCGCATAGAGGTCTGTTCTCTTCAACTTTACTGCCAAGTTGGTCTGGACTCTGCAGAAGCAAGTTTATTTTTTAATGTTTTTAAACAAACCTCTTCAGCTTTCAAAACTAAACTAACTTTTTATTTGCTATGAGAAGCCAGACTCGCTGTTGATTTATTTTGTCCTCTTTTATGATGCAAATATTGTAAATTATTGTGTTTACAAGGACCTGCTTCGTATCTTTCTTTACGAGAGTAAACACTTAACTGCAGGATATTTTCACGCTTCTGGAAGTTTATAGAACGTCACTAGCAGAAACATTGTACAGTGTCAGTTCATATTTGGATGAGTTTATATGTTTTTTGTTTTGATTTGAACAGTAAAAGAAGTCATTAATGCTGTTTTTATTATAGAGGCCGGTGCTGGCCACTGTGTGCGGAGCTTGTGACTCCTTGTTCTGTTTTAATGACCCAGGTGTGCTGGCGTCCGGTGGGCGTGGCCTAAATCATAAAACCCCAAATGGTTTGTTGTAACGTTATTTAGCAACAAAGAGCAGGATATGTGTCTCAAAATCAGGCCACATGCACTTTTTTTTTCATACAGGTGAACATGATCAGATATTCAGTACTGGAGCACTTGACTGTGCAGGGGCTCCCTTCCGGAAAGAGGGAGTGTATTTGCAGGAGAAGTTATTATCTAGGGACAGGGAGGAGAAGGGAGAGGAATTAGCATATCACCAAGAGCTCCAGCCTTGCATAGTGCTGTGTGTCTGTACTGTAGGATATGGGGGTGGGGTATTTTTTTGCTGTGAGTTGAAATTAAGCCTGTAGGGAGATTCACAAATGAGGAGACTAGATCAAGAGCCCTGTTAGTTAATAGTGTCTGGGAAAATGCAGCTCATTCTCATTCTCATGCTCTATTGAAAGTCATTACCCAGGGTGTTGCAGCAATACTTTTTTCTTTCAATACAAGACCGTTCCTAAACCTATAACCATCTGGTCCTTGGCTGATATCCTCACGGCCGAAATGGAATGAAATGAAATGACAGCTTAACGGCACACAAAAGCCTTCAGCCAGGGAATCCCAGGCTTCTGTCTGATCACTGCTCATTCTTAGGCAAAACTGGGTCAGCGTTCCTCACCATTTTCCATACATTCCCTCAGTAATGGTCCAGTAATGTGAAATATGCATGTTCCATGCTTTATTTTCCCAAAAGACAAACGAATAAACAGACTTCTGTGTTTGGGCAGTTGTGGTTATTTATGCTGAGATGAGTGTATGAAATTCAGAAACATGCATTAAATTATCAGAAGATTCTCTGGGTGTGTGAAAGAACTATTAATATATCCATTGAAGTTAATT
The DNA here is from genome assembly GCA_037576975.1 of Alestes dentex. Lineage (NCBI taxonomy): Eukaryota > Metazoa > Chordata > Actinopteri > Characiformes > Alestidae > Alestes > Alestes dentex. The sequence goes on from JBBIGA010040535.1 coordinate 4,291, forward strand.
TACATTTGTACACATTGGCTTATATATCAGTACTTAGTGCTGTATAGCTTATTTGTTATATGATTGTTTTTGCTGACATGGTACTGCTTTACTTGAGTTTATTATGTACAGTGAAGTGCGATTACAGTTAAACACTTTGGGAACAGTACATACATTGTGAAAACCCGTGGATGGTAGGATTTGAATACAATCAAACTCAAACTTATACACAGTAATACAGGGTGACACAGAAGAACAGGAACTTTCGGCAGACAAATAAAAATAGAAAACATGCAACAACAAAAAATTTTATTGACAGTAATTGAACCACTACATTATTACTGAATGGTGTGATTGTTTACAGCTCACAGTCCCCCTTCCGTAGTGCTGCCAACTGTACATAGCTGCCACTACGCACCTCAAAAGTTCCCATTTTTCTGTGTCACCCTGTATAAAAGGCTACAGATGACACGTGTATCAATGAATCTGACAATATTTCATTAAGTACAGATAATGTGGTCTAAAACAGTTCTCTAAACAGATGTGTATCGTAGGTGTTGAACCGTTAGAGCTGTAAATGTAACACTTTTTCCTGCACCGTACCCTTTTTATGTTTGCTATGTTAATAAACCTAAAATTCTTGGACATCCATGTAGAATAATGTTCAGAAAAGGAGATAAAATAACCTACACATACATAACAGAGTGCATATTGTTTTAACAGGCTTGTCAGTGCTGTCAGTTCTCCTTGTGTCTTCAGTGATTGACAGAGAAGTTGCTATTTTTGTCAGGGGAACATTTTCTTAAATTGTCTCTCTTGATGCACGTGTCGCATTTAAAATGGAACCTACTACAACTCATTATGGACATTTCCTTGGTAACATTCATAACCCCGTTTTCCTTTTGAGCACATTTTGCAGTTGTACTGAAAGAAATAATGCACACAGCCTCAATGTATGTGTGCGCATACATGCATGAGTGTATGTGCTTAGCTTTGCATTCATGTTCACCATCATGTTTGTTTGCCGCTGACATCTGGCCAGTGTCTGACTCTAAGGGTGGGAAAGTGGTCTTGACTTGTTAAATGACCTTTAACCCCCTGTATAAATGCTACCATTATATCTTTACCATTTGACCTCTGACGGCTCGACCTGTTCTGACCTGTGAACTAAATGCAAGCCTGTCAGTTTGTCGGATTTCAGGGGAGGTGGAAGGACAGAGAAACACAACCGTATTTAAGCAAAACAATCCTGCGTTTGTTAGGAATTCATTTCTGTCAGCCTTTTTAAGTTAATAAGGGCTTGACTGTGGTGAAATAAACTGTTTTCACACCTGTTGCTCTCAATACACACAAGTATCTAATTACTAACATGTGTTATCAGATGGACTACTAGCTTTTAACACCCCCAGAGTGTCGGTGAACTGGTGGCTATTTGTTGAGAACTGGAATGAGGCCCTCTTTGCTCTCAGGGCAGGCAACCTTTGTGTGAATCCAAACACCTTATCTTTGAGGAGATGGCACGAGAAAGGATGTTAAGGAGGGAGGGGCTGCTTTGGAGTTTGTCAGTAGGGCGCTTGGAAACCAGATGTTGCTTTAGGATTAGGCTTCTTTTAACATGAGATTAAGATTCCTGTTAAAGCTCTGTTTCTAACACAGTTTCATTGTGCATGCTGGCTAGATGCATGCTGTGTAGTAAATCGTATGGTATGAAACTGGTGCAGTATTTGAAATGATGCCCTAATCACAACACTAGGTAATCAGGAGAGCTATATTTAAGTTGGATTGGGTTATCACAAATAAAAGTGTGTCTGTAATTAAACAGAAGGTGAGTAAAGTAAAGAACATTTTTGTTCAACAAAAACAACTATTGTTGTTATTTAGCAACTGGTAGTCAGCAGAATGGAATATGCACAAAAACTGTGTTGTCAGAAATGCCTCTTTTACTGACCACAGCATTTTGTGCGCATAGCATAGTGTAGTTAGTACTAAGCTTTTTTTTTTTTTTAGAGTATTTCTGGAGAGTTTTATTTTGGTTTAAATTTTCACTTCTGCTATATTTTATATTGTTCTTGTCTTTGTCTCTCTCTGTGTGTGTGTGTGTGTGTGTGTGTGTGTGTGTGCAGTCGTTGTATAAGCAGTTTCCTCCGGGATCGATAAAGTTTCTGAGTCTGATACGAACATTCTTGTAGTTCAGAATCTGATTCATAGCAACATTTTTTGTAGATGACCCTGTCATAGTCATAGTCAGGTGCACTGGGCACAGTGTGTTTTGGGTATTATGTGTCAACTAGATTAGTGGTTCTTAAACAAGTTTTTAGGGACTCCAGATAATCCAGATTTTTACTTTACCTCAACATAGGAAAAGAGCAAAAATCTGAACTCATGGTCCCAGACTGATCTCATTGTCCCAGGCTGTTCTCAGAACTACAGCGTTAGGGTACGCTGGCTGTGACTCTCATTAGCATTGTGTAATATACTGTACGGGTAAACTTTTAATGAGGAAAATCCATAAATCAATGAATCAATTCACACACATTCTTACCATGATCACCACTCACCTAAACAATCCAACAACAACTGAGGGTGGAGTTGGCTAAACTGGCCTGCTTTATACCACTGCTTTCAAACTACAAGCTTGTATCTAAATTGTAAGTTTGTGTCCTGGATTCACCTTGTCCAATGAATGGAAAGACACTTAGCAGTTAATCCTCCTTACAACTTTTTAAGTGGTTGAAGGAATTCAAATGTCTATGACTCTGCAATCTGGAGCATGAAACTTACAAAACAGTACAATGATGGATCAGAAGTGTGGTTTGCAGAAGTGCTAACAGAGCAGTTAACTGCAAGTTTTAATTTGTGTATTTTTAAAGGGACATTCTACCAATTCTGCAAACATCTGCAATTGTTACTTAAATTTCTAGAGGGTTGTTGTAAGATGGTACAGTGTAACTTGTGATTGCAATGACAACACATGACCAGTTAGCCTGCTGTTGTATTTATATGTAATGTTGGTAATGGTAAAGCAGAGAAAAAAAACACAAAATAAGTTTTCTTTGAATGTTGTATTCTCTTACAGTGTCCTTCGCGAACCCCTCTGTCATGAATGGAATTGAATAATTCAGACATCAGGCAGCGTCTTCATAATCTTTTTATGAAAGAAGTTTCTGTGAAGGAGATTTCAGAGGCATTAAACTCGCCACTACTGTGGATGGTTCTGACTTGGCATTTCTAGTGCAGTGAATTCCACATCAACATTAGGAAATTTGTAATAAGGGGTAATGGGGGGGTTTCCACCAGTGAAGCAATATTTTAGTCTCACACATTTAACCATTAATTTTGACCACACATAAATTGTTGGTGTTTGTGGAAATTTTATGAAAGATTTCAGCCTGAAAACACATCGTTAAGGGATCTAACACAGAATGGATCACAGAATTAATGTTGTTCTGTAATTCCCCTTTTGTTTGTTGCTGTGATCTTTTCTGTTCTGTTCTTTTTCAGTTTGTCCTGTCACTTGTCCAGTTTAGTGTCAACCTGTTATCAGACTTTGAGTTCCATTTGGATTGATGCAGATAACACGTGCCGTAGCATAGACATAATGAGTTCTGGCCTCTCTGTGTGGTCCTCAGATTAAAGTCTAGATTAACTACTCTATTTAATTACACTACTCCGGTTTTGGCAGTGTAATCTTATCACAGTGCCTGCTCTCTTTAAAAGAGCCTGAGAACCACAGGGGTACAAAGTGTAGCAGGCTGTAAGATGCACAGAGGGAAAGTAATGAACCTCAACGCAGACAGAGGCACAGAGGTCAATTGTTACGGCCTGTTTTAGAGCTCACTATATACAAGGGCCTTGAAAAAAAGCTGCCAAACACATCCAGTGAAGGTTTAACTCGTCTCTAAATGCTGGAGCTCCTCAGCTCCTTGGTTTTAACCTGCAGCAGCACTCCGTGTTCTGCGTCTTTGGGATTATTTAGCTGTTCTGTTCAGATGGAATCCACAGCCGAGATCAGCTCCCACTAATGAAATCGGTAGTAATCTTGCGACTGAGCAACTGATCCTGGGGCTGGTATTAGTTAGCGGCATCTGTTCAGCTTAGTTCTTGCTCATTTTGCTGCTTTGTAACAGACTCCCTGTGTGTCAGATCAGGACAAAATGAACTAGCTTGAAAACTGCCATGAGAAGCTCCATGTACAGGAATTAGTGTACTTGCACATGCATAAATTATGCTCTCTTTGTAAAAAAATATTTGGGCGGTGTTCTACAGGACACTGCACTGTGTCACACTAACATTTATCACAAACAATAAAATATTTTTGTGTTGCCCACCTATACATATCAGTATCGCCAAATCATTGTTAAAAAAAAAAACAAGCAATCCCAACCAGTGTTTGATTATGTATTCATTATTGTAGTCAGAAACAGCAAAACTTTTTGCATAGAAGTTTTGCATAGAAGGAATTCTGTTTTCTAAGTGTGTGTATATATCAGCATCAGCATGAACAGATATGTTTTTGGGGTGTTTACGCTTTTGTTCAGTCCTTGGTTCAACTTTGAACTTCAGACTTCGGCGGAGGAACTCTGGTAGATGAAAATCCGGACATATGCTCTGTGTTTGCACCTGCCTTATCAGCTTAATTCAGCAACAGCCTCTTTTAGCACATCATCCAATTGCTCACTTGTGTGTTGTGTTTGGAGAATTATTCAGGCAGTTTGCAGTATCAGACACTATGTTAAATGAAAAACCCGCTCTTTGTCATAAGTGCAATGATTTGTGCCTTACCAGCTCTTTCCAAAGTTTTGCCTTGGTTTCCTTGTTCACCTCTTACTCACATGTACTGCACTGTTGCTTGCTTGGAAAGTTCATACTGTGACTCATTTAACCAGAACACATTTAACATTTAACCTTCAAATTTACACTTTTAAGAGGCCCCATAGCTTTGCACCTTTGTAGTCTACATGCTCTGTCACTGAACACAAAGCAGTGGTGGTAAGCTGTTACTTTCTGCATGTTATACTTGAACTTCTGAGTGTGAAATGTGAAGTGGCTGAAGGCTACCATGCATGTATGTCTCTGATGAGCTGGGATAGTAGCAGTATATGTGGAAGAAACACACTGAACCTCAAAAAGTATGCAAACTCGAGTTTATTTGATATTGATTGATTTAGATTATGCTTCAATAAGTAATTTCCATTTAGGGTACAATGTGAGTGCCTACTGTCATTTAGAGCAGTGGTTCCCAACTTCTAAAGTATTTTTGGTTGGTATATTTTAGGGTTTTCCTTCGATCTGACACACCTCAATTCAACTAATAGCCTAATTAACAAGCTCTTCCTGAAGTGGGTGCGTCAGAACAGAATCCTTTATTAACTATTGCTTAAAAAGGAGAATGGATATTAACTGTAGGAATGCAGCAATGTACATACATCTGCAGTTCTCCTGTCTTAAAACTGCTAGTCTTGACATGTTACCAAATTTTAGATGTTGAAAGAAGATTGTGGAATGTTGACGGCATTCTACTACACTGCAGTATGGTGGGACGTGTCACTAATATTTTTTTTATCTAGCCCCATTTTTTTAAACCAAACTAATTTCAGCAGTGGTTGAAATATCTCATAAATCCATGGGGTTTTGTTGCCATGTTTTGGGGTGGAAAGAAAGGTCTACCATTCAGGAATGGTTACCAGGACAATCTGGCAAGCTATAAAAAGCCTATTTCAGAGCCCACTGCAGTGATGTGATCTTTAGAGAGAGAGAGAGAGAGAGAGAGAGAGAGAGATGTGAGTCAGGTGGGGCGGGGGGGGGAACAAGTGCATTTAAGTGACATTTTCAGAGAGTCTTTATCCTGGCAACTCAAAGGTTCTGCTCCTGGCTGGCATGTGAGGTGTGTGTGTCTTTGAATCTGAAGTAAGTCCCAGGAGTTCTGAAATCTCCTTTATGCTTTCAAGAGCTTTTATTTTTATTCTGTACAATTTTATTTTTATTTTGTACAATCAGTTAAAGAGCTTGACGTCCAACATTGAATTGCTTCCATTCAGTTATTTCTAAGAGAACTTTGCACAGAATTTGACTATTGGGTTTTAATTAAGCTCGGAATGAATTTCATTATTCAGATCATGCAAATGAGGCTGTACTTTGATGAAAAGCAGGATATGCAAGCCTTGCAAACTCACAGGTTCCTTTGATATTTCTGCAGAGTTCTCCAAACTAGGCTCTAATTATTATAAAGCATCCGCAGTTCTGAAACATTTATGACAAAACATGCATATGTATGACGTGCATATCAAGTGTCTTCACATCACTTCCTAGGTAATGTGGTTCTTCAGCATAGGGGATTGTGGAAAGGTGCTGTTCTATGTGAGCTGCTATTAATGCACCAGCTCTCTCTGGCTCTATGTGAAACATGTAACTCTGAAAAGTTACCAGAGTAGTGTAATTAAATAGAGTAGTTTTTGAACTTGTGTTTACATATACTATATATGTTTAGGGGTGTGACGATATGTTACAGTGGCACCTTGATCCCATACATTATTTAATACAGCAGAAATAAGGAGCTCCTAAAAATGTACTTTATGTTACTGTGTTAATATCAATGTGACTGTATTTTACTTTAAGTTTTTTAAAGCATTCAATGTTATAGAAGTGTCATTTTAAAAACTTTAACAAGGCACAGTGGAATTTTGCCTGATCCATATAAACAAGAGCTGTGCTCCATACTGCACCTATCTAATATGTAATGACCATGCCACAGGTTAGTAATATTTTAGCCTCATGCTAAAGAAAGACAGTATGATGTGCTTGTAAAAAATAAAAAATAAAAAATAAATAAATATATATATATATATATATATATATATATATAAAATAGCCTAACCCACACCATAAGGTGCTAAAATATTGTGATATGTGTCGTATGATGTGTAATGTCATGGTGCCACTGAAATTGACCAGTCACATTTTACTGGGAGGAACTGAAGGATGGGAGGGTGGCAAAACATTTCTGTAAATCTTCAAGAGGTTCTACACACAGTACATCACAGACTGTGAAAACAGCAGCCACGTAACCAACAGGTGTCTGTCAGATAATAGGTAATAAGTGTCAGATAATAAGTAAATTATATTTAAAATGTATGTATGTTAAGGCTGCCGATTATAGCATTATAGCCACAACAGCATATGGCCCAAAATATGTAGTCTATGGCCTACATATATTCTATATTTGTATATAACTGATTGTATGTTCAAATATATTTGTGAATCCTTCGTGTGACATGGTTGAAATTTAGCCCATGTTGTTTTACTTACTTTTGTTTGTTCATTTTAATGGATTTATACAAACATTGTAAGATGTAGTGATTGTTATGACCAGTTGCTTTGAAGCCTTATTGTGAGGTCAGTATTGCAAATTCTAGTATCGTAACAATTAACATATTAATTTTTTTTTTTTTTTTTAACATATTAACAAATTAAGTCATTGTGCAGCCCTAGTATTTCTCTCTCACACACACACATTTTTGTGTATGTGTGAGAGAAGGTGAGAGTTAATGGATTTAGAATGCCACCTCCCTCTCACGGCTTGTTATGAAAGATTGTGCCAACAGGATATCTCTGTGGGGTCTCTTCCAGTTCTCCTTTCCTCCACTCCTTCCTTATCTTCATTCCTCTTTCTTCACCCCCTCTTTGGGTCAGTAGGAGCTGTATGTGGGAACCTGAGGTTTAATGACTGTGAGTAGCTGCTATGTAGATTTGTAGAGACCTGTCAGCTCACATGTATTCTACTGCGTGGATGGCTGTGTGTGGTGTGTTACTTGGCCCCCTCTCTGCAGGGGGTAATAAGAGAAAAAGCCGAACTCCCGTCTTTGTGTCTTTGTTGGAGTAGAGGTTAAAAAGGCCAGAGAATAAGAACAGGGGAGAGAGGGAGAGAGGAACGCAGAGGAAAAGGGAGGATGAGTGCACATCTCTCTCTGCTGGCACACAGCAGTGGGAGCACAGCTGCTGCTAGACGTAAGGTGTGTGTGTGTGTGTGTGTGTGTGTGTGTGTGTGTGTGTGTGTGTGTGTGTGTGTGTGTGTGTGTGTGTGTGTGCTAGGCTAAGTGAAGGAGAGTGGAAGAAAGAGGGAATTCTGCAGAAGAAAGAGGGAATTCTGCAGAAGTAATGAAACTATGGGAACTCTAGTTCATGTTTCTGAACTTTACATGGTGTTTATGCTGCTGCTCTGTGCTGTGCCGAAGGTGCAGGCTTAATCTTGAACTGACAGGATTTAAAGCAATAGCTTGTAGAAATCCTACATCCTACAGTTTCCTGCACTTGACCCAAGTGTAGTTGCTTAACTAAGACTAAGGTGGGAAGTTTGCTTCTTTATTTTTGCGCGTAGCTGTGAGGCTAAAATAAATAGCTAATAAGCTATGGAACCTTCTACCCCATAGCACTGTGCTAAATCATCAAACAGTAACCTCAAACCACGTCTAGTTGCTCAGTAATCCCAAACAGACCTGCATGTGAGGTTTCTGACACTGTATGATGTTACATAAACAATATTAACTTCTTAAAACAGAAGAAGATCTGGAAGATGGAATTTTGTCTGTATTTTTTATTTTAAAAAATGTCTTTGCTGATTAGATGCATTTGGGTTAAGTGCTGGGTTCTGTGCTTCAGTTTTGTACAGTGCAGGAGCATGTTGCAAGAGATTTCCTTCGGGAAATTTGGTATAAACTGTTTGTGTGTGCATGTGGGTGTATGGAGAATATTACTATTGTTTAGTAATGAGGTTAGGAGCTGGATGAATTCTGCTTCAGTCAGTCGTTGCTGGGCTTGAACCCTCTCAGAAAAGGTAGACTGTCCTTCTTAAACGTAGACTTTTTCAGTCTTTCCCTCTCTGTCTCTTTTACACTCAAGCACTTTCTGCCCTTTGTGCAAATATTCTTACGTGCACTTGCTCCCTCTCTCTTCCTCTATCAGTGCTTCTTTTTGTGTTCCATCTTTCTTTCAGGCTGTTTAGCAGCACCCACTGGGGCAGTCACCCTGAACCCCCCACTTTCCCCTTGTTCTTTCACTATCGCTCGCTCGCGCTCTCGCGCTCTCTCTCTCTCTCTCTCTCTCTCTCTCTCTCTCTCTCTCTCTCTCTCTCTCTCTCTCTCTCTCTC
>JBBIGA010040645.1:0-11287 GCA_037576975.1 Alestes dentex
CACACACACACACACGCGCACACACACACACCTACTCACACACACACCTACTCACACACACACACACACACACACACACACACACAGATGCACAGACTAAATAAATGACTTTAACCCTGATAAGATAGTGTTTTAAAGCTCAGTTTGGAATATGTTCCTCATGGAAAAGATCAGACTGAAAATGAGCCTTTTTAAATACAGATCTTATTGTAAATGTATCTAAATGTAAATCTGAAAGTGAACCTGAATCAGTTCCTGAGAATCCGTCACTCTCAAGAGTTGTGGAGGATCGTTTACTTTTGATCAGTTGCTGAGTGCTTGTATTGTTAGAGAACACCTCTTGTTAATAGAGGGTGTGTGTGTGTGTGTGTGTGTGTGTGTGTGTGTGCATAAGTGTGTGCACACCTGCTCTAAAGTAACTAAAGAAGTTGGAAGGAATTGATGACTGGATGAAAAAAATGGCACAGAATCACGATTAAAGACCACATTACTGTCAGAAGGAGAGAGGGGGGGAGAGACTGAAAAATTAGCTGAAAGAATGAATTAAATTAGAAACACTGTAATCAGAAATATTCAGCTTTGATAAGTGTGCAATTACTCTGCTCTTAATATTCTAAAGGAAAAGACACACACACACTAGTACCTATTCATCTAAATAAACTGTAAAATTTAACACAGCTGGGGACTAATAACACAGCTTCTAAAATCTCTCTCTCTTTCTCTCTCTCTCTCTATCTCTCTCTCTCTCTCTCTCTCTCTCTCTCTCTCTCTCTCTCTCTCTCTCTCTCCCTTTCTCTCTTATCTGTCTCTCTGTCTGTATGATGTTTTGTGCTTCTGGGCTAATTTACTCCTGAAGATTGTTAGAGTTTGGCCTTAATTTGACCTTGAATTTCTGATGATTGAACTGAAAACAAAAGGCTTGCAGAGGCTAAGTAACAGAGTGTGCTTTGGGTGTTTTTTGTATGGAATTTTTACATTTTTGCTGTCTTTATACAGCTAAAGATTTTCTATGGTTCAGATAAATGGAACTTTATACAGAATAGTGATTTTAATTATTGCTTTGATTGTGTGTGTGTGTGTGTGTGTGTGTGTGTGTGTGTGTGTGTGTGTGTGTGTGTGTTTGTGTGTTCATGTGTATGTGTATTTGTATTTGTGTGTGTGCCAATGTGTGCGTAGGTGGAAATCACGGAGGTGTGTTTGCACTGGGTTTGGTTCAGAGTGAGTGGAAACTGTACGTCAAACGTCCGCTAGACAGAGAGGAGCAGGAGCATTACCTCATCAACGTTACGGCGACCGATGGACTCCACGTGGCCACGGCGACTGTGGAGGTGCTGGTAACTGACATCAACGACAACAGCCCTGTCTGTGACCCAGTGAGTGAAAAATGAATATAAAAAATGAATATAATTTTTCTCCAGCATCCGCTATAAATGATTCGGATTCATTATAAAATATTCAGTGTCTACTAGACATTGTCACCATCCACTATTAATTATTCAGGTTTTTTTTAGTATCTACTACAAATTATTCAGGTTCTACTATACATTATTCATTAAGTACAATGAACGATTCAGTGAATTCTTGTGTTTCTATAATGAATCTTTCACTCACTTACATGAATGGTTCAGTATCCACTATGAATGAGTCTGTATTCAATTTGAACTATTCGGTATCCTATAAGAATTATTCAGTATCTGCTGTGAATCATCCAGTATCCACAATTAATGGTATCTGCCATGTACAATTCAGCATCTGCTATGAATTTTAAGTATCCACTATTAATTATGCTGTATCCATTATAAATTATTCAGTATCTGTAACTGGTTTAGTAAGTGCTGTAAATGTTTCAGCGTCTTCTAAATGTTTTGTCTAATTTCTGTAATTATGAGACCTGAGCTGTCGACTCATGTCCAGGTCCAGTTTCTTGGACAAGTTTTGGACTAAATTGTGACAGTGGATTAGTCTAGGATTAGCCTCAATCTAGGCTTGAGACTATGACCCTGAGGGCATAACTTGTTAAACCAAACCCAAAACTCCAGTTAACTGAAGAACGTCTTCCAGATCTTTAGTGTTTCAGATACAAAAGCAAATTATAAAACATACCTTCATGATGGAGTTCCATGTTTGCCAACCTTTCTGAAGATATGTGACTTAAAATAGAATACATCCCCCCCCCCACACACACACACACGCACATACTCAATAAAGCATCTTTGATGTGTCTAAATATATTTGTGTGTGTGTGTGTGTGTGTGTGTGTGTGTGTGTGTGTGTTGCGTGTGTGTAGGCGGTGTATGCAGCCTCCATCTCAGAGGACGTTCCGGTCGGGAAGCTGATCCTGAGGGTTAAAGCTACAGATGCAGATGCCGGCTCTAACGCACAGATCCAGTACACAATCTCTGGCCCTGGAGCTGAGGATTTTAGTATACACCCTTATACAGGTAGCGTGTGTGTGTGTGTGTGTGTGTGTGTGTGTGCGCGCACTTGACTGTAAAGCGGAAAATCTCATCCCAAAAGTGAATCAGTGAAGGGAAACTAGAATTAAAAGTTGTCGATCAGTAAGTTCACTTCAGTAACACTGTGATGATTTAGGCTAGCAGTTAGCACCATGCTAACTACTTTGGCCTCAGAGCTCTAGTGCAAATGGGGAGGGATGTTATTTTTCACAGAACTATCACTGAGTGTTTATCTCCCTCTTCGTAGGCGAACTGAAGACAGCGGCGGCACTGGATCGTGAGAAAATGCCGCTGTATTCTCTGGTTGCCCGGGCGACGGACGGTGGTGGTCTCTTTTGTGACGCTGCCATTGCCATGACGCTGCTGGATGTGAATGATAACCCGCCTCAGTTCAGCATGAGCAGCTACACGGCCAGCATTTACGAAAACACGGCCACTAAAGCCCTGCTCACACGCCTGCAGGCCGTCGACCCTGACCTGGGTAACACACACACACAGGCACACACACACACACACACACACATACACACACACATAGGCACACACACATACACAACTAAGCTTCTCTTCATACCATGGGAAACACTTTGAAAAACATGAAGCTGAGTGGCCAAGATAAATATAGTCAAAGGGAGTCAAAGCTTTTGAATTGTGGTGTGTGTAGACCAGGGATGACCAAAAGTGTAGCCCACCAGCCAAGGCAGACCTGTGAAGTTTCACTTAGCCCACCTAAAAACTACCCCAAGCCCGCCCCCTCACTCAGTGAGAGCACGAACATATTTTCCCCATGTGCTACAACCTTCTGCATTGTAAGTTATGGAGGACCATCAAGGGTGGCTTAGGGTTGATGTGAAGACCTTTCAATTAATTTGCAATAAATGAGTGAAAAAAGGACTACTTTAATGATAGAATGTGTTCCTTTCTTTATCTGTTCTTATCTCTCTCTCAGGAGAGAGCCGGAAGGTTGTGTACTCCCTGGTGGATTCTGCCGATGGTTTTTTCTCCATCGATAAGTCCTCAGGCGTGGTGGTCCTGGAGCGTCCGCTGGATCGTGAGATCCAGTCTTCGTATGTTATTGTGGTCCGTGCATCCGACCAGGGTGTCCCTCTGCGTCTCTCCTCGCTTACCAACCTAACCATCACCGTGATGGACATCAACGACAACCCGCCCGTCTTTGAGAGGCGCGACTACCTTGCCACTCTTCCAGAGGATATTGCCGTAGCAACAGAGGTTCTTCGCGTTTACGCCGCCAGTAAGGACATCGGCACAAATGCCGACATCTACTACAGCATCAGATCCGGAAACCAGCAGGGCCACTTCATGATCGATGTCCACACAGGTAAGACAAGTGACTCTGGTTCACAGACTATCCTCTATGGGAGGTAGAGCCATCATTGTTGCTGCACCCAAATTTCGGAATTCTTTGCACAAAAACTTAAGAGATACTTTGTGTTATTACTCTAGCTCTGTCTGTCTAGCTTGGTTGTTGTGTAGTATGTTGTGAGTTTATTATTTGTATGTTTGTTTTGCTGTTACTCTCCTTGGGTTTGAGAAAGGCACTATGTAAATAAAGTGTATTATTATTATTATTATTATTATTATTATTATTAATAATAATAATAATATACAGCTTCATATCAACATTATACTGTTTTAAACTATGCTATAATATGCATTACATTATGTTGCCAGGGCCCACTTGGCCACATCAGATGATATTAAATTGCGGACCAATGGCCTGCCTCGATTTTAGATTTGCGGCCCAATCAGAAGCCTTCGCAGCCCATCAGTAGTTCAGTATTGTAGTTCATTTGACTATAATTTACAGCATTTATTATATAATGCTGTACAGCATTTGACTATACAATACTGTACTGCAACATACTTCATTGCAATACACAGTAAAATACTGTATTACACAGTACAGTGCAGTGCCGCATTACACAATTACAGTACTGGATTCCATTACACATCCTTTGAAGAGCGAAGCATTTAAATCAGTAATGCCATCTAGCTGTCCCATAACTGAGTAATCGCTATAAAGTTCTTTAATTGGATATATCAGCATCAGCACCAGTTATAAAAGTTTTGGCCACTTGAGAGTTTTTCTTCTGCCTCCTGTGTCAGATATTGTCACAGATGGCGCCGCCTCTATACATCATTACAGCAAACTGACTCTCCTGGATAAAACTGCCTGAAGGGACAGTTCAGTATTCATGCAGTTTCCGACACATCCACCAGTTTACTGTCCACATCCACCGGCACTTTACCATTCAGGTTACTGTAGGACTGCACCCCCCCCCCACCCACACGCATACACACACACATACACAGCCAGGCCCAGATGCTTCATTTGGTTTTGCAATTCAGCAGTCACTGTGGCGGCCAGTAAAGCGGGTGGATCGAGAGCCTGAGGCTGTTTTTTGTCCTTAAACCGCTGCATCCTGCCTCCAGCCTGCAGCGTCCTGTTCCTTCATGGTCCTAATCTCTTTCTCTCACTCTGACTCACACCCTTCTCCACTTACAGTTTGTGTTTGTGTCGAAGGGTTGTGTCGAGCTTGTTTTCTGGCTGTTGCCGTAGCAATTACTGCTCATGGATAATTAAACAGCATCAAACTGACTTAAACTGACAAACCAGAGATGAAAAACAAATGAGCCTGTGCTCTGATGACAAGGCTACTGTGTATGGCGACAGCATAATGCTCCCCCCCACTCTCAATATGTCCATATGCTAAATAATACTAATAAATAATACAATGTGGTGTGTGTGTACATTATGTGTATGTATGTATGTATACATATATATATCTCGCGTGTGTCACTCGTACAAACTGCTGGATGGATAAGTGGGGGGACACGTCACCGGCTAACATAATGGTTCCGAGGCAGCTCAAAATAAACTCAGCAACAAAGACCATTTTGCTGGGAGTTAGTTAGTGGGTCACAGGTAGACGTGCTCAGTTTGAGTGCCTGGTCCAGTGAGGCTGGCCGCTGGCGCTGGGATCAGAGGCTGTTGTGGCTCGGACCGCTGGGTTAGCTCCTAAATGCTTTGCCTTGAGGTGCTGTTTTAGACCTGATGTACTCCGATGGTACAAAAATTCCTTATTGTATGAGCTGCGAGGAAATATACTTCTATTAACCGTTCCATCTGTCCATTTTTTAAACGTAACCTTTCCATTCGCTGGGCCAAGCAGTGGGTTAAAGAGTCACCACCATGCGATTAGTCACCATTATTTTTTTTTACGCGTTATTTTTTCTGTGATTAATTGATTTGACACCCCGAATATTTCTATGTGTATATATGCTTTTTCTATGTATGTATATATAGGTTTTTTATATTTATATAATATAAACAAATCACAATATTAAAATGGTGTGTCTGTGTGCAGGAGCGATCTCTGTGTCACGTCCTCTGGACTTTGAGTCCTGTAAAGATTACTTCCTGACTGTAGAAGCACGAGATGGTGGGACTCCACCCCTCAGCGCTGTTACCATGGTGAACATCAACCTGACAGATGTCAATGACAACGCACCCATGTTCAGCCGCGATGTGTACAGTGCCACTGTCAGTGAGGACGCGAACATCGGAGACACCATCGTCAAGGTAAACACTGTGACACACAGTACTGTGCAAAAGTCTTGAGCCACCTCTCATTTCTATAAAGTTTGCTTTGAATTCCCTCATTGGTGCAAAAATACAATTTTCTGTCAAACTGTCTTGTCTTTGGCGTACTGATTAGATTAAATTAAATAAATGGGAACAAATGCAACAGGCTGCAAAGTGTCTAATGATACAAAGTGCCTAGATATAGGAGTTCCAATCACTCAGCATTTAGCACCACCAGTATACTGATCACAGCCTGATCATCTGAAATTATCTGCTCCTGTTTGTTCACTGGTTCAGGCCTTAAGTTGAATGTGCTTTGTTCTGCTTGAATGATTCCCACGTAGGTCACTGTGTGGCTTTATAAACAAGAGCATTCCTATGAAACTGGTCCGGACTGAAAATGAGAAAGTCCTTCAGGAAGCCTGGGGAACTGTTCCTCAAGACTGCATTAAAATACATGAAACTTTGGAAGAGAAATGTGAAGAAATAATGGGTTGGCTCCAGACATTTACACAGTACTGTACACCACATTTGAAATGTAATTGTGAATGTAGTAATTTGTATTGTAAAAAAAGTATATTTTGGACATTAGTTTTATTATTGTTTTGCATATTTTGTTGATTTAGCTTTCTTTCTAGATATTAATTGTAGTAGTATTTTTTATTCAGGATACAATTGATTATCATTTTATTCTAAATATTAGTTGAATTATAATTTGATTCTGGGTAGGAATTTTATAACTTCATTCTAAACTTTGACGGTCAGGTTGTTCATCACTGACTACTGTTCAAGTGTATATTTCTGAGCTTCTGGAGGACGGTTTTCATCTGAGAACTTGTTTCCTGTGTGGTTCCAAGGTAACGGCTGAAGACATTGACAGCCAGGTGAACGGGGACATCCTGTATTCCATCGTCAGTGGCGACCGCGAGAACCAGTTCTTTATTGAGCCAACCACGGGCCAGGTCAAAGTGAACAAACAGCTGGACCGAGAAACGGTGAGCAGTGTTTTTACAGCCATAACTACTCACCTTTGGCATTTCGGAAAATCTAGAAAAGCCAGTTCAAAGCGGGAAGTCATCAAGGGGAGTCCCGCTTTATAAGACAAAGCGCTCCATCTGTGTGATGTTTTAAAGGCCTTTGTCGGCCAAGATATCCCAGAGTCCTGTGCATGCAGGTGGAGAAAGGTAGTGATGGCAAATGGAAAGGAACTAATTTATGGGCAAAAAAAGGGAGAAAGACAGAGAAAAGTGCTTTCAGCATCACTGATGGAGCTCCTTCTCTACAGTTACTGTTGCTATGGCAGCTGTCAATCACTCAGACTAATGATAATCTATTTGCAAGCACTGATTTTGATTATTTAAAGTGGGAGGTAGAGAGAGAGAGAGAGAGAGGGAGGAAGAAAGAAAGGAAAATGTGGGATTTGAAAGATCACAAATTTGTGAGTAAAAAGAAAGATAAATAAATAGAATAAAATATAATAATAATTGCTCAAGGGCTAGTGGAACGAATTGAAAGTCTGTGTGTGTGTGTGTGTGTGTGTGTGTGTGTGTGTGTGTGTGTGTGTGTGTATGTGTGTGCTCTTATCCTTTTCTTACATCTCTCTCCTTCTCCCCCCGTAGATTGCGGGTTATGCATTGGTGGTCCGAGCTCTGGACAGTGGGACCCCTCCCATGTCCTCCACAGTGTTGGTCAACATCGACATTGCCGACATTAACGACAACCCGCCCACATTCACCCCAGCCAATCACACGGCAGTTATACAGGTACAGGATTCAGTTCAGCCAATTACACTCAACTGTCTACATATGAGCATAAAAAGTGATGTTATTCATACAAAGCCTGGAAAATGAAGAAGAGTTGCAATGATGAACTGAGCTGTCCATGATTTTAATGACTGTGAAAGCTGTGGAAAATCAAACGGTAAGTTCTGATAAAATGAATATCCGTTCTAGTAAAATGATTGCCCAAAATTATGTTCTAATAAAACTGACATTGAAAATCAGGTTCTAATACAAGTCATTTCTGTGGGGGAAGTTATTAGTATTCATTCATTCATTTTCTGTAACCGCATTCAGTCATTAACTGTAATCCTTACTAAGGCCCTGGGTACCCGGATCCGGTACAAAAATTTATTAAAAGTTATGTTAAAAATGATACATTTATACATTTAAATAAATTTACTATCCAAAATGAAATGTTAATAAAATTCTAATGTGATTCATCTCTACAGTTCTACAGTTATCATACAATTAATATCAGGAATAAATTTGTTTTGAAAGAAGAATTTACATTAAAGATTCATATTAAAATTTTTGTTCCAAAAATCGTACGATCCATTAATACCTAACAAAAAATTCATATTGAAAATTCCATTGTAATACATCTAATACTCATTAAAGACATGTTGAGAATGAAATAGTAATAGTAATATCCAGAATAAAGTTACAATTGAAATGAATATCATAAATAAAATTCTAATAAAATTAAAAGTGGTGATTAAATGTGTATGTAGTTAACTTTATTTGGAGAACCAACCTTGCCGAAATGTGTAAATGATTGCACTGATATTACATGATATTAAAAACTTAAATATCATGTAACAACTTGTATCTACTTTATATGTCTGAAATATTGTTCTTATGAATGAGTGTATTTGTTTACTCTTTGACTGACAGGAGAATAAGTCAATAGGAACGAGCATCCTGCAGCTGTCAGTCATCGACAAAGACGCCACCCACAATGGACCACCCTTTCACTTCCGCATCCTGTCTGGAAACGAGGGGGCGTGGTTTAAGATGGACAGGGACGGGCTTCTTATGTCCAATCAGATGTTCCGCAGGTCGGAGGGTACGGAATACACTATTCAGGTGGAGGTGAGAACGATGTGGACATTATAAATATTTATTTATTTATTTATTTATTTATTCATTTATATATGTGTGTGTGTGTGTGTGTGTGTGTGTGTGTGTGTGTGTGAAAAAATGCAGTACCATCCCATTAAAGATGTTTAAAGTGTTTTCTCCATATACACATATGAGAGATTTTTTTATTATAGCAGAAATTATCATTCAAGGTTCTAAATGACACCACATAGAAAAGTAAACCAGAGTGATACAGGTTATATATTTATGTGACTTAATTAAATCCCTCCCCTGTTGATCCTCCGTGCTGGTGTACAGTTAGGCCCATCTGTTGGTGCACAGTGTGTGTTTGCTCCTCTAGACCTTCATTATCTAACCACCGAGTTGGTTGTTGACTGAATGTTTTTGGTTTTCAAGGGAAACTTTGTTTATCTGAGTGGTTTATTTTATTTTTGACCACCCCCACCCGCCCAAGGTGCAAGATTCCGGCAGACCCCCTCTGTCCTCCGCAGCTGTGGTGTCTGTACGCGTGATAGACGAGAGCGTCCACAGGCCCGTGGCGTCACCACTGCATGTCCACATCATCACCATGGAGGACGAGTTCCCGGGCGGCGTGATCGGCCAGATCCATGCAACTGACCAGGACACCTTCGACATCCTGACATATGGACACTCTCACCAGCAGAACAGCCTCTTTAAGGTGGATGAGAGTGTGTGTGTGTGTGTGTGTGTGTGTGTGTGTGTGTGTGTGTGTGTGTGTGAGTGAGTGTGTGTGTATGAGTGTGTGAGAGAGAGCGTGTGAGAGAGAATGTGTGAGAGAGGGAATGAGAGTTTGAGAGTGATTGTGTGTGAGTAAGTGAGAGTGTGAGTAAGTGAGAGTGTATGTGAGTGAGTGTGTGTGTGTGTGTGTGAGAGAGTGTGTGTGTGTGTGTGTGAGAGTGAGTGAGTGAGAGTGTATGTGAGTGAGTGAGAGTGTGTGTGAGTGAGTGAGAGTGTGTGTGTGTGTGAATGAGAGTGTGTGAGTGTGAGTTTGTGTGAGTGTGATTGAGAGAGTGCGACTAAGTGTGTGTGTGTGTGTGTGTGAGAGAGCCCCACCCTACTGCTCACGCTCCCGACAATCTATCACCATCAACTGTAATAACTCTACACTACTAACTTTATTAATTCTACACTAATTACTATTAACTACACTAATGACTATCAACGACTCTAATAACTGTGCACTATCAACTCTATTAACTCTACACTACTAATTATACACTATCAACTCTATTAACTATACATTATTTACTGTATACTATTAACTTATTTAACTCTACACTATGCGGGTCCGGGTCGTGGGGTAGCAACCTCAGCAGAGACGCTGAGACCTCCCACTCTCCAGCCTCCTCCACCAGCTCCTCCAGGGGAACACTGAGGCGTTCCCAGACCAGCCCAGAAATATAATCCCTCCACCTTGTCCTGGGTCTGCCCCGGGGAATCCAGGGGGCGTCCTCACACAGTGCCCGATCCACCTCAGCTGGTTCCTTTCGATGTGGAGAAGCAGCGGCTCTACTCCCTCCTGAATGTCTGACCTTCTCACCTTATCTCAAAGGGAGGGCCCGGCCACCCTGCAGAGAAAACTCATTCGGGCCCCTGCATTCTTTCGGTCACTACCCAGAGCTCGTGACCACTGGTGAGGATGGGGACATAGATGGACCCATACATTTAGAGCGTTTCTGTTTTGCTCAGCTCTCTCTTCACTACAACAGATAATTGTCTGCAGCAGTCCATCTATCCAACTCCCGATCCTGTCTACCCTCACCCATGAACAAGACCTCGAGATACTTGAACTCCTCCACTTGGGGCAGAAACTCCTCCCTGACCTGAAGTGAGTAATCCACCCATTTCTGTCTGCGTACCATGGACTTGGACTTGGAGGTGCTGATTCTCATCCCAGTCGCTTCACCCTTGGCTGCAAAGTCTCCCAGTGCATGCTGGAGATCGCCGCTTGATGAAGCCATCAGGACCACATCATCCCCAAAAAGGAGTGACGCGATCCTGAGACCGCCCGACCGGACACCTTCCGTCCCTTGGCTGCGCCTAGATATCTTGTCCATAAATGCTCTGAACAGGGCCGGTGATAAAGGGCACATGGACTGGGAACGTTTGACTTAGTGCCAGCAGTGTAACCCCCACGGCTCCCTGGGTGCCCCCCATTATACTCACACAACACTACTATTAACTCTTCAATAACACTATTAACACCACACTAACACTATTAACTCTATACTCACACAACACTACACTACTATTAACTCTTCAATAACACTATTAACACTACACTAACACTATTAACTCTATACTCACACAACACTACACTA
>JBBIGA010040656.1:0-13406 GCA_037576975.1 Alestes dentex
ATACAAAAAGTATTAACAGAAGGCTATTCCAAGGCAAAAATAAACTGTTCATTCTTTGAACAAAGCTTTAAGTCCGCGGCAAGGTTCAGTTAAATTCGCGCATTATGAACACAAAGCGCTCCGGATTCGCTCCGACTGATTTTGCCTCCGAGGCTTGTCGTAGTTAGATAACGTGATACGGTACAGCTCCGGAGCAGAAACAGAACCGAGTCGCCTTCAAATGAACTCAGTGTGAACATGAAAAGAACAGAGTCCCCTTCAAATGAACTAAGAACTGAGTTCCCTTCAAATGAACTTGCAGTGTGAACATGAAAAGAACCGAGTTCCCTTCAAATGAACTCAGTGTGAACATACAGAGAGTCCCCATGCACATTTTACACAGACACACTCCCACAAATTACAAAAGCAATAACCAGGAAAAAAATGATGCATCTCTTAATTTTTTTCCATGGCTATATATACACACAATTACCTAAACATGCAGTGTCTTTCATCCTCAACTATTCCTGAATCAAACTTGATCTTTAGCTGTTATACTGACCTTAATTGGCACAATACAGTAGGATAAAAAACTGTTGATCCTAGAGGAAATTGTGCTACAACTGCACTTACACATGGAGATAGGAATTTAAAATATAGTACAAGTTAAATAAAACTCTTAAAAAAAATGCTTAGTACCAAATATACTATATACTAAAAACACTTAATGTACTGTACTGGATTGCAAACCCCTATGGCTGGGGTTGAGGAACATTCCCTCTTATGTGTTAGTTATTTCTTAGTGTGATCAGTGTTTTAAATGGTGCTTTATTTTATCCACTACTCTACAGGCAGGTGCGATCTGATGGCAAAGACAAGAACTCTGTGGTGTCATTCACCTTGACAGACGAACCCCAGCACATAGACCTGCAGACCTCCAACAGCAAAGATGAGGTGAGACCACATGGCTTTTTGTCCATTCATCATGAGGACCTTTCTGAAAAGGCTTTCCAAGTCCCTACCATCAAAATGCTTGTGTGCATAACATTTTTACCATTTTTAATAGTTTAGGGTATGTTATAATATGTACTGTACTCTGTTGAGCACAGTATGATGACTGTTTAAGGAATGATATTGGACGAAGTAAGATCAGGCTGCATTGAGTGTACATGCTTTTCACTGTTTAATATCTGTTCTGCAGGCGGTGCGGTTAGCAGTGGTGTGTAAGGATGGGCAGCTTCACCTCTTTGAGCACTTTCTCAATGGGTGAGTGTGTTTGCTCACCTATCACAGCCATTATGTAACATAAAGAAACCTCCTCCTCCCAGTGCCCTTCACCTGCCCAGCAGGTTCTCGTTTGCGTTGATTTAGATGGGTTTGGTTTTTCGTTTTTGTTTGGTTTTTTTGGGGGGGGGGGTGAGTTGTTACCTTTGCTTATTTGAAATAATTACTGTTTAATTGCTGCTTAATAGCCATCATTCTCTTTTCGTATTTCCTTACAGGCCTTGTAAAAAGCCCTTGTCTCCAGTGTGTTCGGTGCAGGTGTCAGGTGTTGGAAAAGGGGAGGGTGAGACGCCTGTACCCGTACCCCTGCTGGCTGCTTCTCTGTGTGCAGACAGACAGAACCTCCTTCTGGCCTATGGGAACCACCTGCAGCCCGTCATAGAGAAGATGGTCAGTGGCTGTGAGGCAGAGATATATCCTATCCTTAGTCTGCCACACATAAGAGACTTTCGTAATTTGGTGATAAGAAGATGCAAAGACATGGGTACAGTTCTAGCTGGTTGTTGTTGCCCATGTTCCTTAACCTTTGTTTATCCATGAGCACCAAATACCCATAAACACATAACTTTGAAAGCATTTTAATAGAGAATTATATCAAATTCATCATGAGCTGCCTACTGTTTCATTCCTCCAAGTTTCTGAAAAATCCTGTAAGAGAAAGTGTTCAGCTTGTCCTTATAAATTCCTGTTATTGGAGGTGACGGTTCTCAGCTCGCAGAGACTATTACGGTGCTACTAAACATCATGAGACGACATCCCTGCCTTTTTATTATGGCCTGTTTTTTGTACTTTACTAGCTGGTTTCCAATAAATGAATAAGCCTATGGATAGTTTAAATAGGACTTTTGATGATGAATCACCACTGTCATGGCTGTTTAGTCCAAGACTTGATTTAATCCATGACCAATTAACAATCCCTATGGGCAGCCAAATTGACACAGATGGATTTTGCACATCTCAGTCAGTAGAATTTATCCTAACTACGCTTGAGTGTGGTTTATAATCATGTGTATGGAGAATGTAGATCTTATGATGTTTTTGTGTGTTCCCACAGCCTATAAATACAACGGAGAGGCACGTGTGTTTGGTCCGAGACTTGCACACCACACTCTCACTTTCTGTTGACGCTGCAGTGTCCAAGGTAATAACCCACATCCCCCTCAGTATGTTTATTCAGTTACACAGCTGCTTAATGCAATTCTTTGTTGGACACAAACATGTCCTTTACCAACAAGCTTTTGACACAGTGCAATTTTTCCCCTCCCAGGTGAAGACGCCCATTGTAAATGAACAGAAAAGTAAAGTCCTAATACCAGGACTTCCTGGACATCAGGCACCAATCAAAGCAGCTCCCAGCCAATCAGGGAAGAGGAAGCAAGGGTCCGGTGCTACAGAGGTATGACTCGAGACTGTTAACTCACATACACATGAGTTTGTTCTTATGTGACGTCTTTTTGTTGCTCACCTCTTTCTCCTGATGTTCTCTGTAGATGTCAATAGAGGAGCGGTTGGAGCAGATCGAGTTGAGTGTATCCGGGGGTAAAGGTGGGGGTAAGGGCGCATCTTCCTCTCTTCAGACGGACAGCTTTGCTGTGCTTTTGGTGCAGGGCCTGGAGAGCAAGGATGAAAAGATCCTAAATGTGAGTATTAGAGCCCCAAGATACTGTTGTACTAGAACAATTAGGACATTATTAGTTATACTAGACCCTTTAGGACATGCAGCCATGTGTTATATGTATCCAGACAAAACACTTTACCCCAAGGTATACAGGAACTGTGCTATATCTAAACTGTTCTGCGATGGTACTGGCATTGCAGGATGTTTTGATTTTCCAGTGTATCTCAGTCCGGTAACTGGCTTAATTCTCTGTGCACAGGTCTAGGTCAACTGGCCCTAAGTGTTAAATGTACTCGCATTCTTTTACCTAACTTGGAATCTTAACATTACCATCTATGTCATGGTCTTCCTGTCCATCTGAAAATTGGCTCTAGTGTGAATCATCTGAGAAACGACTGTGTAGGGGAGGGATTGAACAATTTCAGATTAGCCAAAGATAACTGACTGGTTTATGTTTAGAGAGCCTGTGGGGAGTTTTACTGAGGACCATGGTGTTAAATTGTGTTGCACTTTTGAGAAGTACATCTTTCTTCTTTCTCTCTCATTCCAGAAAATTTTCCAAACAAAGAAAGAAGCCTTGATAAAGAAAACAGTTGCCCGGTTACCGCCTCCGGCTGTCTTGCCACTAGTGGAAGAGGTGAGGGACAGAAGCCCATGGTCACACGATGCAATAGACTTTTTTTGCTGGCCATATTTGATTCATGCTTGTCATAACTAACATTCATGTGTCTTTGTAGCTGTCGAGGAGGCTTCAAGGACACCCATTCTCGTAAGTCAACTGTTCAAATGATCAGACAGTGTTTACAACAAAATAGTTGTATTAAATCTTTTTACATCTTTTTGCAGGGCAATACTTGTGGTCCAGTGGCTGAAGGCAGTTTTGACACAACACACGTCATACTTGTCATCGGTAAGTGTGTGCGTGCGTGCGTGTGTGCGTGCGTGCGTGTGTGCGTGCGTGCGTGTGTGTGTGTGTGTTTAGCTTTTATCCATCTGTTTTTTACTCATATTTTTTTGTTCTTTTCTGTGGTTCAGCTACCAGACCTGGTATCTCAGTTAGGGATGTTGTACCACATGATTGAGAGTCGGGTAAAGTTGTACCATCAGCTGACGAGACTTCATGGAAAACTCTACCTGGTCATGACTCAGGTACCACAGACAAACTCCTTCCTCACTCTGTAAAGATGGACTCTTTTCAAACTACTAGGCCATAATGTGAAGTCGTTCTTGTGCTTGTGCCTTCCTGGGGTTATTAATAATGTGTATTTTGCTTCCTGGGAACTGCTGTAATTGTTTATGTATACAGTGGATACAAGTATGTAATTATGGCTGCATGTGGTAATGGTACAGGAATGATAAACCTGCAACAGCTACAAGTTACCTGTGATGCACAGAAGTTCCCTCCCAAACCGAAAATATAGTTAAAGGCAACATATTAAAAAATTGGACTTATTACTGATGAATTCTTCAGTAGGACAACAAACTAAACTGAAACTTTATAAAATGGTTGCCGTGTGTGCAAAATTTTTTTTTTAATATTTTTTATTTATTTTTGTAATCATACTTTTTCATCTGATTTTTTTTTTTTTGGTCTCTGAAATTTTTATGCATCCTCACAAATGACAAACATGCATATTGAAGGGGACATATTATGCAAAACTCACTTTTTGCATCCTTTTGTATTTCCATTTGGGTCTCTACTGGTCCTATAAACACTCCATGCGAGTGTTCTGTGAATCAATTGAAAGATTTTGGTGTCAGGAATCATATGCTTCTACGAGCCGTTTGGACGGCTCCCTTATTCTGACGTCAGAATAAGGAAATAGAACCACCCCTCATCTGCCGAGCCCCCACCTACTAGATTAGTTGAAGATAAGCCATTTTTGTCTGCTGGTTTTACGAGCACATGCATAAGACACTGAGCGCTACGGCTACAGGCGAAGGCAAGTCACTCATGAAGGCTTGCGTTCATCTCGCTCTGGGTCCGACTAAGGGTCCAATATATAGGGCTGGATAGCGCCTCTGTTTCACGTGTGTTAAACACGCAGGATGAGATGGGTGGGGCGTGGCCAGCAACAGCTTATTTGCATAAAAGTGACGGAGCCCTTAAATGGCTAATTTTGAAAGGGACTGTAACTGTCAAGAACAGAGCTGGTGAGATCTCTTTATGTGAGAGTGATTTTGTGCAAAGAACTTCATGAACAGGTTTTTTATAGCGCATAGAGACCTATTATAACTGAAGTGAGTTTTGCATATGTCCCCTTTAGAGTGCTGAAACCCATGTTTTTTCCTCCACTAGGTGGCGACAAGCAGCAGTGCCCCCAAATCTGCTGAACTGGACAACACTGCAAAGCTTGTGTACGAGGAGGGTAAGACAACATGTCCCATTATATATTTATGTATGTATGTATGTATGTATGTATGTGTTAGTTTCCTGTTTTTATTGCCTAATTTGATGCTCATAATGCAGTTCTTATCTCTTAGTTTAACCTCAGCTGTGATTGTGTAAAGGATTCATTTAATTAAAACCTGGATTTCACGCATTTTATATTTTAATATGAATTTGTAGTACAGTCGTTTTACTGTGGATCATTCACTTTATGGTCCATGCCAAAACTAAGCTGCATTAACATGTTTTTTGTGATGTCACACATCACTGCTGTTGAAAATTAGACCAATTAGAACAGGATGTCCTAACAAATGGCCTGTTTAATCTTAAGCCATAACCAGAGCTTAGGAAGTGACCATGTAAAAATGTATGATGACCGCTTTTGGCCATCATAATTAAAACTAGGCCTTTTCAGGTTTTGAGGAACCACCAACAGCTATTTGTGTTTAATGTCTTTATTTTTGGCTGCTTTGCAGAATCATCAGATGAAGATGAAGACTCAGGGGCCGAAGGTCTCCATGAGGATGACTCTGATGTAAGACAAACAAATCAAAGCATTTTGAGCAGTTCTTAATTTATTTGAAATGTCTTGTTTTACACATTTTAGCTTTACAAAATTGGTCCACTTTGAGTTCTTCATCAAAAATGTTTGTAACCCGTAAAACTGTGTTGCCTCTGGCAGAGCTGGGAGGAAGAGGAGGAGTGTCAGGAGACGATGGATGTGACGGAGGACGGGGAGAATCATGCAGACAAGGATGGTGATGAAGAGGATGACAAAGATGAGTCCAAAGTGAACGGCGATTCGGACTTGGACCCTGAAAATGAAAGTGAAGAGGAGTGAAAACGAACAAAGGAAATTAAAGAAAGGATCCAGGAAGATTTATATATTTCGTTTTATTTTTCGTTTTCATTTTATTGTTAAAAAAAAAAAAAAAAAGAATACCAGAAAGGTTGTTTTATAGAGTTCCAGCAGCCACTGAGTCTTGGACTAAGAGAGGCCGCTTCCCCGGGATGGTCACTTGTGTGGCAAAACTGACAGCTTGACCAGGCTGAGAACTGCCCAGCAGAAACGAGTATCTACTCGCTGTTCATTTGACTCCTGTTTGCCTCCTTCCAGCCCCCCTGTTGCCCCCCACTCCCGGTAACTGTACCACACCTTCCTTTAAGTGTGGCAGGAGTGATGGTCAGGGCTCAGGCTGTGTATTGTATCCATTTACAATATGTGCATCCATTCAGTGCGGCGTGTTTAATGGGTCTAGCTGCTTTACCATGAACATTTCCAAGTATTTTTCTTTCAGAGTTCCACAAATTTAGCAGTTGCTCGGTTTGGTTGTATGTTAAACCAAGACCAGAAAAATGCATTACAGAAGTCTTGGGTGAATAAAAAAACTGCACCAAAATCAGTCTAAATTGTAAAGGCCATTTCAAAGACCACCGTGTTTTGGTGAGAAACTTTGTCTGAGGCGGCTTTAATGGTACGGAATTCGTTCTGTTCCAATTGTTTGGGGTTTTTTTTGTTTGTTTTTGTTTTATTGTTTTTTAAACCCGCTCTCTGTATATTTCACAATACCAAGATCACATTGGGTCCAGAAATTGCAGCAGTTTGCCGACCGTTGATCAGATTTTTCTAATGTGTCCGCCAATACAATCTTTATGATGTGCCTTTGTGTTTCTAAACCACCTTTCATCGTGTTCTTGTTTTCTTTCGGTTCCCTCCCCGTGTGTCTGCCTGCAGTGTTGGAAGGGGTGTTTGTGTCTGCTTCCCTTAATGACGGCTAGATGGCGAGTGCAAGTCAATGTGAACGTTGCTCAATTAGGTGAACGATACATACTGAAGAGTTAATTCACATGTCTCTCAGAGCCTTGAGAGGTGCTCCAAAAGTGGTTGCTTTGAAATAATTTTGTCAACCATAACCTTTTTTCATGCAAACAAAATATCAACGACTGTTGTACAGTTTAAATGAAATAAATTCTTTTTTTTTTTGGTTCTCAGAGGTTATCTGGATTTATTTCATAACCAAATTCTAGATCTTGTATTCACTTGTTTTTAACAGAACCCCATGTCTTGGCTTCAGCCTTCATTTACATGTTTTGCAAAAGGAGTCCCAGGTATGGCCAGAACTCTCCCCCGTCCTTACATGCCTAAATGGAAATACACTACATGAACAAAAGTATTGGGACACAACTGTTTTTCTGGGCCCCTTCCAGTGAAGGGAAATCTTAATGCTTCAGCAGACCAAGACAACGCCATGCTTCCAACTTTGTGGACCTAGTTTGGGGAAGAACCTTTTCTGTTCCAGCATGACTGTGCCCCAGTGCACAAAGTGAGCTCCATAAAGACATGAGTGGCTGGTTGAGTTTGGTGTGGAAGAGCTTGACTGGTCCACACAAAGCCCTGACCTCAACCCCATCCAGCACCTTTGGGATGAACTGGAACGGAGATTGTGAGCCAGACCTTCTCAGTGCCTGAGCTCATAAATGCTCTACAGAATGAATGGACACAAATTCTCACAGAAACTCCATCTTGTGAAAAGCCTTCCAAGAAGAGTGGAAGCTGATATAGCTGCAAAGGGGGACCAACTCCATATTAAAGTGTGGATTTCAATGCAATGTCATTAAATTAAATTCCTGTTGGTGGAATGGTCAGGTGTCCCAGTACTGTTATCGATATAGTGTAGCATATTTCTATTCAGTAAGACTGGACCTGTAATCCTGTTCATCTCATTTAATGCAGCTGTTCTTCCTTAAGTTTGGTGCATCAGGAATGTGGGGGGAAAACACAGTGAAGCCCTAGGCACCACAATCTATCATCTAATCATTATCACAATATTAGTCTCTGCAATATTTTCACAAAAGGTTACAGTATGCAAATAAGCCTCTAACTAGTTTTTTTTTTCTGACAAGGTGACCAATCACAGCTCCAGGTGAGTTACTGGGAGTTCTGATGAATCGAGGTCCTCTTAATCCAACAAAAATCTAATTTTTAATCGTTAAAGGTGGCGGTGAATTGGTGCATGAATGGGTTTGGTTAAACTCCTGCAGCCAGAATAAGGACATAAAATTAAATGTGTAGGTTTGTGACAAAAATGGATTTGAAAACAGGCCGTTTTTGTAGCTTAGTTTTGATATATGGGCTGTATGGATGGGAGAGTAAATGTACCATTTGAAACAATGTTTACAGACCTGAAGCGTTTTTAATTCCAGAAAAGTGATGACTAGGTCATTTAATATCGCGAAAGGCATCATAAGCGCAGTATGTAGCTGTAAAATCACAATACTGATATTTTGTCCATATCGTGCAGCTCCACTGACAAAGGGAAGTTTTGGTGAGGGGGAAATACCCGAAGCGTCCTCTAGATGGCGCTAGATAATTGATAATTAGCCTCCATTCCTGGGCTGATCTCAGGTCAGATTTTCCTCAGCTCAGATGTAAAGCGTTAGGAAAAATCCAGCGAGGCGAACTGGAAATATTTTAGTGACTTTTTTTCTAGCTCTCATGTTCCAGCCATGCCTCCTCCTCTCCTCTCCTCCTGCCAGGCAGCCTAAACTAACCAATCACAGAGGCCCGGCCAGTTTTTCAGCCAATCAGAGTGCAGGAAGCACGACACTCAGCCACTAAGAGTGCAAGAGCCCGACTCAGCCAATCAGAGTGCAAGAGACTGGGCTTGGCTGAATACAGGTGGGGAAAATAGTTTAGCCCACTTTCCCTTCAAAGTCGAGTCTGGAGCTCAGATTAAAACATCTCTGACCGGACAGCCTCTCATCGGTCCCTCATCTGTGAGTATTCCTCTGATTACGTATCATTTAAAATAACTTTTAGAGAGAAGGTACGTGCACGTGTGACTGTCTGGAAAATGAGTCAGATAATAAGAGTCAGACACTCGTTTCCCTCCTACTGTAAAACCAGCTATAGAGTTCTGTTGACTGTAGTGTGTGTGTACGGCTCCGGAAAACAAGAGGAGACCACTGCAGTTTATTTTTAAACTCAGCATCTATGAGTATGACAACTATTCCATGCCAGTGTCTGTTAAATTCCTACACAAACACCTCATTCTGCTTTATGAGGGACTGATTAGTGATCATCTGAATCACATCTTATTTAATGAGGAACAGTAAAACACTGCTGTAATCAACACTCTCCTCTCGCAATGTGACCAGTTGGTAAAACACTACTATAAGTTCGTTTAAGGCAATTATTGGCATTTTGTTTGAGTGAACAGGAGATTATTGTCAGCTGTTCAGTTCAATACTTGCACCTATAAAAGATAAAACCTGCGAAACTTAACGTTTTTGCAGTGGTCTCTTATTTTTTCCAGTTATATGTATACAAACTTGAGACAGACTTTTTTAATGTTTTAAGATTTTAATGTGGTCTTGAGGAACCGTTCTCCAGGCTTCCTGAATGACTGTCAAAAACTCTCATTTCCAGTCCAGTCCCTGAACCTGACCAGTAACATGTTATTGTTTGTTAAGTAATTTATGTATTAAACATACAAGTTTAACACAGAACATCTAGCTAACCTCAGATTAAGACAGGCATAAACCAGTGAAGAAACAGGAGCAGATGATTCCAGGTGACGAGGCGGTGATCAGTATACTGGTGGTGCTGAATGCTGAGTGTTTGGCACTCCTATATCTAGGCTCCTTGTATCTTTAGACACTTTGCAGCCTGTTGCAGCAAAACATTTGTTTCCAATTCTTTCTTTTAACCTACACAAAATGCAAAAGATAAAACAGTTTGACTGGGATAAAATAGTATTTGTACACCAACCAGGTAATTTAAAGCAATGTATAAAGAAATGAGGGGTGGCTCAAGACTTTTGGACAGTGTTTATTTTTTAGAAAATGTAATTTTATGCCTGATTTGCATTGATTGACAATGGTGACACATATTGACTATACTGACCATAAACTGGGTCTTAATAGGATTCACAGACAGTGAGTGGTTATGTGTTTACTTGTGCATATTTCATGTTCATCTCTCCTCCCCTCTCTCCCTCTCTCTGTCTTTCTTTCTCCCTCTCTGTCCCTCTGTCCTCCTCCTTCTACCTTCCACCTCTCTCTACTCGCTCTGTAGCTCTGTGTCTTTGCAGGATCTCCAGATCTCTAGAAGCTCCAGCTCTCCAGCCAGTAGCCCAGGTTTCTCTGCCAGAGTGTCCCGGGATCCATCGTTGCCATGAACTGGGCCTTCCTCCAGGGCCTTCTGAGCGGGGTCAACAGGTACTCCACCGCTTTCGGGCGCGTGTGGCTCTCTGTCGTCTTCCTCTTTCGAGTCATGGTGTTCGTGGTGGCCGCGGAGAAGGTGTGGGGTGACGAGCAGAAAGACTTTACGTGCAACACGGCCCAGCCGGGCTGTCACAACGTCTGCTACGACTACTTCTTCCCCGTGTCCCATGTGCGGCTTTGGGCGCTGCAGCTGATCTTTGTCACGTGTCCTTCGCTACTCGTGGTCCTTCACGTGGCATACCGTGAGGAACGGGAGCGCAAGCACCGGCTGAAGAACGGTGAAGGATGCAAGCGGCTATACCAAAACACTGGCAAGAAGCGCGGGGGCCTCTGGTGGACCTACGTCCTCTCCCTGATCTTCAAGATGGCCGTAGATGGGATTTTTGTATACTTGATCTACTACCTGTATGAGGGCTACGACTTCCCATCGATGATCAAGTGCAAAGAGGTTCCCTGCCCCAACGTGGTGGACTGCTTCATCTCACGGCCGACCGAGAAGAGGATCTTTACCCTGTTCATGGTGATCACCAGCCTGGTGTGCATCCTCCTCTCGCTCTTCGAGATCCTCTATCTGATGGGCAAGCGCTGCTGCGAGTGCGTCTCAAAGCTCCATGGCTCCCGGCAGGTGACCCATGCCACATCAATACAGAACACCAACAGTCTGCTGGAGTCCAACACTAAGCGGCTGGCGAACAAAGATGCCCCTGTCCCACCATACATGGTGACAGTTGCATTATGAGTAGGAGAAGCCTAAGCACAAGAGCCTAAAGAACAAAGGGACCCACCAGGACAGAGACAGAATAACCACTAGGGTATTTAACTCAAAACCCTTTTAATGTTCAGGTGGTTTATTGGGTTATTAATCGAGAAACCCAAGAGGGACCGTCAAGGTTGTGTCTCAGGAGGTATCTTCAGAGAAACTAAGAATCTCAAGAGTATACAGAGTGAATATTGGTCAGAATCTCAAGAGTATACAGAGTAAATATATTGGTCTGACCTGTGTTTGTTCAAGAGAAATATGGACAATGATAGAATAACCTCAACAAGTGAGAGGTTCAGTCACAGACAGGCTTGTTTCGCAACACAACAATTCACCCTCAGGTTGTTCTTCATTCCACATGTCTAGCACAGTAAAAAGCCATGGTGAAAATGTGTTTCTCACAGAAACACTGAACAGGGTGGGGCTCTTTGAGGAGCCATCTTTTTTAAATACCTAAAACAAGTTCTCTCAAGTCTTCCAACACATTCAAGGCAGTTTGAGCTCTGAATCAAAGAGAACTAGAAAAAGCAGGCTGGTCCTTCTGTTCAAAGGGAAAAGGCAGCCATTTGTCATTCTTGACTCAAGCGAGAAAATCCTGGATGACAGTCCCACACCCAGAGACCGGCTGGGATCGAACAAGTCACTGTGCTGTAGGGAACGGACCAGTCCCGATTGCTTTCACATTGTGTCGGTGGTGGTGGTGGTGGGGCAGGGAAGGACAGCGGCTGGAGAATTTGGTTATGAACTAAAGAGTTCCTGCATTTGATCCGCACTGATGTTTCCATTGCCCTGAGTGATACATCATGGTATTTATTGGGTAACACTGAAAGGGCAGCATTCAAAGGTCTACACAACACCTATGTAAGCCTTTGATGACAATATAGACACTTTTATTGAGGCTTGTTCCAGTAAACATCAGTGGTCAGAACAGTAGCTGAAGTGAAGTGGCTTCAGTATGGAAACCCTTTATGCCAGCTGATGCTTGTTGGATTAAGCCTTTATAAATGTCATGAGTCATGAAAGGCTTATAAATGTTACTGCCAAAACCAAATACCTTGTATCTCCATTTTTAATTTTTTTACATTATTTAAAAATGCCAGAGAGCATTCAATCAGCCATAACATCAAAACCATTTGAACTCAACCAACTTTTTCTTAATCAAGGTCATGGCGTTGTTGGAGCCTATTCCCTGTGGTCAAAGGCAAAAGGTAGAGATCAGACAGGTCACCAGTCATCACAGGGCAGATATACAGACAAACACACTCTGAGTTACACCTGGGGGCCAAAACCACCCACCAAACATTGTGTAGGTTCCCCTCATGCAGCCAAAACAGCTCAGACTTAGCATGGACTTTGACCTTTGAAGTCCCTTGAAGGTGCTGTGGTATGTGACACCAAGATGTCAGCAGCACCTCCTTTAAGCCCTATACGTTAGGTGGTAAAAGGAACCATCTTCAAAGACTGGACTAGTTTGTCCAGCACATTTCATAGATGCTCAGTCTGACCACCTTCTTCCAGGGGACCATACATAGCAAATTATGCACTGTGCATTCTGATACCTTTCTGTAAGAGCCAGTTTGTGCTACAGAAGCTCTTCTGTGGGATCAGAAGAGACGGGTTGGCCTTCGCTCCCCATGAGCATCAGTGAGCCTTAGGTTCACCTGTTGTCCATTCTTGGACTCTTTTGGTAGGTACTGACCACTGTATACTGGGAACCCCCCACAAGACCTGCAGTTTAGGAGACCCGCTCTGACCCAGTCGTCTAGACATCTCAGTCTGACCCTTGTCAAAGGCGTTCAGATCCTTGCACTCGCCCATTTTTCCTACTTCCAACACATCAACTTTAAGAACTGTTTACGCTGCCTAATATGTCCCACCCCTTGGTGGGTGTCACTGTAACAAGATCATCAATATTATTCACTTGTCAGGGGTTTAAGTGTTGTGGCTGATCAGTGTATACAAATCCTTGTATCTTCAAAAAGCACACACACTGATCTATATTTAATACAAGCAAAAATAAAGGGTGGCCAAAATGTCTCACACTAACATGTTGATATTTAGCTTCAGAAAGTGCTTTACACACTGATTCTCTAGCCAAAAGCTAATTAACTCCAAGTTAATACACTGGCCACAAACAGAATGATGAGTTA
>JBBIGA010040702.1:0-13403 GCA_037576975.1 Alestes dentex
GGGGTGGAGCGAGTGGGAAACAAATGATAAATGTTCCGGCTGACTGAAGTGCAAGTAATGTGACAGGAAGAGGGAGTTTCCGACCTACGCTCACTTTCCTTTTTCGTCACTGGTTTTCTGCTCTTTCATTCATTCATGCCGAGAACTCTGGACCAGTCTTCTGAGCTCACCCTGTGCAGGTAAGACCCACTGAGGACTGTATACACTGGGAAGACAGACTGCTGCACTGTTAAATACTATGATACTGTAATCATTTTATAATGTCTACTGCCATAGTGTGACATTATACTGCAATTCTGTTATATTTTACTGTACTGTTATCATAGACTTCTATACTGTTAATATTCGAATTACAATAATGTTCTGCCACACTGTGATGACAGACTGCCACACTGTTATAACAGGCTGCTATGCTTTGACACTAGATTGTTTTTCTTTTGTGATAAGAACAGTTATGCTGTAGTAAAGTCTGTCACACTGAATATAGTACTATACAAGGGGTACTCGAGTTACGACACGGTTCCGTTCCTACGACCCGGATTTTGGTGTAGGTTGGAACACACCTAGCCTCGATCACTTACTGATCCTAACACAGCTGTAAAATAATAATCTAGAACATAAAAACAAAACTAAGACACAGAACAAGGAAAAGGACATACATATACTGTACTAGTACACCATACCGTCGTAACAGAGAAAATGACAAAAAACTCGTAACCCGAGGACCCCCTGTACTGTGATAATACACTGCTATACTCTAATAATAGACACTGAGTGATAATAGACTGCTGTACTGTAAAATACTACTAGACTATAAAATATGTATGTGTTGTAATAATACATAAATTGGTGTGGTTCTACATTATTAGACTTCAGTAACGTAATGGTCTAATAGTTCATTGTCAGCATGACCTCATTGAAAAGTTTCATTACGCTGATGGAAAAATGTCCGCAAAATAGAGAAGTGAGTCACAGGCACAAACCTTTTTAGGGAAATGATTCCTTTTTGTTTGAATATTCAAAAAGCAGCAGACAAATTCACAAAAATGGTCAATCATCTTTAATTTTATATTAAGTACCATAAGTTTATTTATTTCTGTAAAGAACAGCAGGAGTATGGTCTCGACCAGCGCTGAATGTTTGAATGAACGCTTATAAACTATTCTGAATGTTTTTAGACTTTTTGTAAAGCTGTGAGAAAGTTCATGAACCTTTGTGGTGTCCAAAAATATGTTCAGAAATTGTAGTATTAAAAAAATAATAATCACAAACATCTCTTTCACAAACAAGAACTGTTTAAGTGGGCAAATGTCATGGATTTTTATTGAAGAACATCTCTTGAAGTTAAGGGACGTGTGATTGGCAGGACCGGTTGAATAACCTTCATGTAATGTAAGAGCATTAGAGTACGTATAGGTTCTTCACACTCACGCATTTCATTTTCTAACTGTACTCCTCAAAAGAACCATAAAGGTTCTTTAGGGCAGTGGTTCTTAAACTGTTCCTCAGAACCCCCGAATTCTTCTCCTGTGAGTTAGAGAGTCTGGAAGCCTTCAGAGAAGTTGGCTGATTGCTGATATTTCTGCTCAAATGCTCACCTGGAATATTCTCCATCGCAGACGAGAACCCTTGAAGAACATCTCTCAGGAAAAGAGATGTGTGATTGTGAAGAACAGTTGAAGAAACTTCATGAAATGCAAGAGCATTACATCACACTGACACGTCTCATTTTTGAGAGATGTTCTTCAACATCTGTGATGGAGACCATATCTCAAAAAAAGAGTTGTGTGATTGTTGAAGAACCTACATTATGAAGGGTAACCAAACAGGCGCTTCCAAATGAGTGGGTTTGGCCAATAACTCAGAGTCAGAGTGAAAATAAAATCTGTGAAATTTAATCAGGCTTAAAACAGATAACCAAGCAAAAAGTGTCCAAATACAAAACCCATGCTTAAAAGAGAGGGAAAAAAAGAGGAAAAAAAATCCCCAAAAATCCAAAAAATCTTAACAGGGTCCCAAATTCGAAAATTCAACCCGCTGGGCCCCTAAATTGCAGGGGACAAATAACAGCAACAGAGTTGCAGTACTCACACACATAACTAACAAGCCTCTCCCTGACAAGTCAAACATGTAACAGGTGGCCAGCACCATTTACAAAAACAGAGGAGAACATACAACAATCAATGAACACATAACCAACACAACACACTCTGAAACAAAAGCAGAATGATCTTAAATATACAAACAGCAGATTTACTGAACAATCTACAAAATATTACATCCCAAAGGTGCATGAAAAGACATAGTACAGAGATGGTTTGATCAAGGCCATCTCGACTCCCCCCCATGGCCATAACAGGAATGGACCTTGCCAATTAAGGCTGGAACCAAATAAATACTGCTCCGTTCCTCTGTGGCACCCTCTCGCTGCTGGACAGACAGCAAACAAGAAACGGTAAACATTTTATGCTAAAAACATTTCTTTGCACCCAAGTTTGCGCCCCTACTTAAGTACAATAAATGTCCACAGCATAACAAAATAGTCTTGTGGGTTTTCGTTTGATAAATGTGTGTGTGTGTGTGTGTGTGTGTGTGTGTGTGTGTGTGTGTAATAGTTCAGAGGGAGGATAGACACCAGTCGTGTGCGGTCACTCCACGACCGTCACATACATTGTGTGGAGGTTCTTCACGCTCATACGTCTCATTTTCTAACAATGGTTCTCTATAGAACAGTCTTTTGAAAGATTGTTTAGGTCAGTGGTTCTCAAATCGGTCCTCAGGGCCTCCGATATTCTTCTGTATTTTCTGTGTTGGAGAGTTTTGGGGGTCCTGGAAGCCCTCAGTGAATTCACTTGATAACCGATGTTTCTGCCCAAGCCTGGGACATGTTGTGATGAATCGGTTTGGATTGTGTTTGAGCTTATTGTTGAGAAACGTGTGTCTTTCAGAAAGTTTTCCAAAGCATGTCAATGTCCGAGCAGCTCTCCAGCACCATCAGCCGAATAGTAGAGGAGCTGAGTCAGGAGGAGTGTAAGCGCCTGTCCTACCTGTGTGGGGCGCTGGACACCGACCGCCGTGCCGCGAATGTCCGAGAGGTGCTGCAGTCCAGGATGGACCAGGTGGAGGTGGACCACGTGTTCTTGATGGAGCTGATGCTGAGGATGAGGCGCTATGATCTACTGAAGTGTGTTCTGGGCACCAGCAAGAACGAAGTCGAGGAGCTCCTCGAAAACGGCTGCAGTCTGTCCGAGTACAGGTGAGCCATCCTGCTGCCCAGGTTCTAGCTACACTCCTAAAAAAAGAGGTGCTCCAAAGTGCTGCCACTTTGGAGCACCTCTTAGTAAAAAGAGTAAAAAGAGTTCTTTGGCTCACAACAATAGTGGACCCAATTTTGGTGGCCAACAAAATGTTCTCCATCACAGACCAGTGGATAAATGTCATGGTTATTTACTAAAGAACCCTTGAGCAGCTCTTTAAGATTGTGAAGAACTGTTAAAGAACCTATATGACAGAGACCGAGACACTTAGTAAAAAGTGGTTCTTCGGCTCATAATACTGTAATGCAAGAGATTCTCCCTCACAGACAAGAACTATTCAGGTGAGTAGATGTCATGGTGCTTTATCAAAGAGCTCTTGAAGAACATCTCTCGAAGATTGTGAAGAACTGTTGAAAAATCTGTACAAAATATGAGCCTTTACATTATGTGGAAGTTCTTCAATGGTTCTTTATTAAAGAAGACAGTCTGCCGAGCCCTGTTCTTCTGAAGCACTGAATGAAGAACCTTCTGGGTCTGGTAGATGAAACAGAGATTTAAAAAGACCTTCCCTTGTTAGTCCACGTCATGTTAGTCATTTAAAAGATTAAATTCTTGTTCTATCTAAATGTAAGGACCCGCCTTTACAGCCCTGTTCTGCATTTTGATGATGTCACCATGCACCAGTGGGTGGAGTAAATTTATATTAATCAAAAAAATTGTTTCTTCTCACCTGCTGAGGAACTACCAGGTCAGTTTAACCACTAACATCATTCTGAAGAGGAATCAGCCGATCATGCTCTGATTTACAGTGAGCGGGGCGAGGGAGAACGTCACTCTAGGCCTTCTGAGGGTTCTAGATACTTCACTGACGGTGAATACGAGCAGCAGCCTAATCAGTGCCCTTATCTTGGTGCTAATATTATACTAGAATCCCATAGAGGGGCTGACAGAAATTTGCATCAATAGTAGAGGTGCATTTTCTTCTTGTTTCTTCTTGTATATTTGAGGTCTAACCGTCACGGTTCTGTGTGCTTTTAACCGGTAATGTACGTCTGTATTGAGAGCATGAAACTTATTTGCATCTGTGTAATGGGGGAAGTGACACTTTTGTGTGTGTGTGTGGGTGGTTGTGAAGAGTGCTGATGGCTGATCTGAGTGAGGACGTGGACTCGGAGGATTTGGGGTCTTTGGTGTTTCTGCTGAGCGGAACCCTGCCGAAAGAGAAACTGGAGAAATTTGAGGTAACAGCCTTTCCAATAACCTTATTAGGGTTGTGCTGATCTGAGATCAGGTCCTTCAAGGCAGAAAGGCAAAAGCTGGTTCTAAAAGTTGCTCATGCTTACACCTTGATGAATGTGGGCCGTGACCTTTTTCAACCATATCACCAAAACCACCTTTGTCGGGGAGCTTTACTTAACATGTGACTAATGTTTCCCGTAGATCGTTCTGAATATTACTGATAAAAACGTCTGTGGGTCAAAACACACCAACACAAACCACAAACCAGAAGTTACAGGACTGGAATGTCTCTGATTAAAATCCCAGTTTTGTCTTTGTATGATTCATAATAAGGAACCACAACTTCAATGGGAATTCCATCAACTCTCCAAAATTCCTGCTTAAAAAAGGTTCAGAGCGTGTTCTCTGTTCTAGAGAAAGAACTCACACCGGAGGTAAATGGAACCAGATGTCTGCTTCTAAAATCTCCCTCACAGAAAGAAATTCCATCGAATGGTTATGGTTGCGCCGCCTGACGCCTGAGACGTTGTTCTGCCAGAATTTTGAGAAGCGTTTGGTCTTTAATGGTGGAGGGATACATGCAGGGCGTCGTGAGGCAAAATAGTCCCCAAAGAAAAGTGGTTTAGTTCAGATTCACTATTTTACCATCATCAACATTCATATGAACACTTGGAGCTTCACCGGGGGCTCGATAGTGGATAACACAGTGATATTTGTGTCGGAGACG
Organism: Alestes dentex; assembly: GCA_037576975.1. Taxonomy (NCBI): domain Eukaryota; kingdom Metazoa; phylum Chordata; class Actinopteri; order Characiformes; family Alestidae; genus Alestes; species Alestes dentex. The sequence goes on from JBBIGA010040702.1 coordinate 5,224, forward strand.
TTTGGTTCCTCTTGAATCATTTCCTGGAGAATTCCATTAAGTGTAACCAAATCGCTGTGAGGTCAGAGATTTACACCCTTATTGTTATAAAGATCTGGTTGTTTTTGTTCCTGCAGTGTTTCCTGGACATTGTGGTTGAGCTTGAGAAGCTGGACCAGATCTCCAGCAACAGGATGGATGTGATGGAGAAGTATCTGAGGGCCATCCACAGAATGGACCTCGTCAAGAGGCTCAACCAGTATCAGAGCAGAGGTGAGCGTGAGCAAACCGTCTCAGTGGTGGTAAATTGGACCTCCACAGTTCTCCAGTGACCCCAGATCAGCCGAGACGTGTTTGGGCATGAAATGACCTTCTTTAGTTCGGACCTGGAACTACAAGGCTAACGTCGCTAACACTAGAAGTCAATAGTCACCCAAAGATTTTACCGTAAACACAAAACTTCTCTGAACCCTCAAAGCTCTTCATTAAGGTGGATCAGACACAGTATGACTTACTGAGAGCTGTAAAAATGAACAGGTGACCATTTCAGACGCCGTTCACAGAACAGGACTGATCTGGGATCAGGTTTCTCTGTGTTTATGTCATCACAGACACTGATCAGTGCTTCTGCTCCGGAGGTGGTTTGTGAAAACAGACCCTGTTGTGTAAACTGGAGTTCGGCTCCACACTGAAGTTCAGTTCATTTTTACAGCTCACAAGTCATACTGTTAGCTGTCCACAAGTCTAAACCACATCCAGAAGTCTAATCCACCTTAATGAAGTGGTTTGAGTACCAGAGGAGTGATGTGGGTGTGTTCATGGTATAGTTTCCAGTCTCAGTTTTGGTTCCCTGTTCACTGTAGATCAGGTTAGATTAGGAACTACTTCCTCCTCCATTCTTCAGCAGCTGTTTTTCCATGTAAATGACTCTGGGGGATGTGTGTGTGTGTGTGTGTGGGGGGGTTCACTTTCTTTATTGGTTTGACTGTGAAAATACCAAATAAATACTAATGACCCCTCTGTCACAGTCGGATGTGCAGGACGAGCATCCGGGTCGATGAGGAGCCGAGACCAGCGGTGGCCCAGTGGAACAGAAGCGGTGAGGAAATCCAGCTGCTGTTCGCAGTTTCAGAATCGGGATCAGAAAACTTTACTGACCCTGGAGGAAACTGCTTATGTTACGACTGAACAGAGACACAAAGACAAGAACAATATAAAATAGAAAGTCTGTATAAAATATAATAAAGATTTAAAAATATAAGTATAGTAATTTAAAAAGAATAAATAAATAAATTATAAGTCTATATAACATAAAATATAACAATATAAAATACAAAATCAACTAAAAACACTAGAAAAACTATATGAATTATGCTATGAAATATACACTAATATATATATATATATATTTACTATATTGATGCTGGGTATCAATACTATAGATAAGTAACAGTTCAGTGAATTACTACCAACACTAATAGTGGTGAGGAGTCTGTTGTTGCTGTAATACTGATCAGTAGTAGATCAGTCATATTGATATAAGTCGTGCTATTTCATGACTTATATCAAGAAATTAAGAAATTACACGATCAAGTAGCATCAGGTTATTGCACAGATTATTGTGTGATGTGTGGTTGGGATTTTCAGAATGATTAACTTTTCTGCTCTATCCTGTCCACCTCCAGAGAAATGCCTTATCTAGAAATCTCTCAGAATCCTGTGGAACGCGGCAGGTTCTTTCCAGACCCTCTGGTGAGTTTCCAAAACATCCAAAACATGATGTAGCAGGCTTTAGCAGGACGGAGTCATTTTAAGAGGAAGTCTCACATTCCTTAGTGTGTATCGGATATAAAAGGACAAAACAAGTGGGAAAAAATCTGAACCATATGTGACCCAACCGCAAATCCAGGTGCCAATTTTAGTTTTCAGGAATGAATTTGAATCACAGTGTCAAAGTACAGCATTAGAAATAAAAATCTGGATCATATTTACACAAAGAGGAAGGGACAGTTTTACATGTAACCCTCTAGAATTTTCTGGACTTGATAAAACGTATTCTGAGACAAACAGGGTCGGAGATAACCAGTTAACAGTGCAGGAGCTGATTTGAAGTGAAGTATTATTTCACTTTTCTTGTGTTGGTTTGACTCAAACAATTAATCTGCATTTTTAGCTCAAATTCTAGACAAATGAGGAGGTGAATGGAGCCAGGCGTCTGCCTCTAGACATTATTTGAGAAGCTTTTGGTCCTAAATCTAAACCCGTGGAGCTTCACTGGCGGGGATAGAGAATAAAACAGCTGGATTTGTGTCGGAGATGTCTGGTTCCTGTTGAATCATTCCCTGGAGGATTATTAATTGTGGTCAAAGTGACAGATGGCAGTCTACAGGTCAGACACTAGAGGGCGCTGCTGAGAGAGTGCAAAATGAATGGATACCCATGGAGCTTTTGAACTTATTTTGTCAATAATTTAACATTAATTTACAAATGAACACCTAAAATATTGCATTGATGTGATTTTTTTAACCCAGTTTATCTACACAATGTTTTCACATGACTTCTGTATGTTAAGAAGAGTCAGATGACTGTTAAATGACGGTTTCATTTTAGTTTAAATATCTTAAAGATACTTGTGGTGTCACTAGAGCCGAGCTGCACTTTATGGATGGTCACTAATACATCAGCCCTGAAACGGAACACGGAAACACAACGACAACAGAAACCCCACTTAACTTGCGGAACAGATACATTATACAACACCATTTCTAAATGTCGTAACATGTTTTTAGCTCATTTATCTCTTCTTTTGCCATTTACTATATATTTTAGCAAATCAACAGAATCCTTTACAAAGAAGGTGCAGGAGGGAGGAACGCTATGACATTTATTTTAAAAAAGCTGATATTTACCCATAACTATAACCAGGTGACTTTCATAGAAATATCAGGGGAATCTGACATTCAGAGGCACTATTTATTTAAAATCCAGCCATTCTGGGAAATCACTGTAGTATTTTATTGGATAGTGTAGATATCGTTAGATACAGCTCAGTTGTCAGTAATTCTAGTGTCTGATTACGTAAACTCACTGAAGAGAAACAGAAAGAGCTGGAAGGTTAAATTTTTTTTGCATGAAACATTCCTCAGCTGCCCACCATAAGAATGACATTCACACGACTCCGGAAATGAAGAAACAGTTTTAACCTGTTTGGCTCCATTTACCCGTATTCAATCAGGACTGCAGTCACGTTTCTGTCATGCTGAGAGATATAGGGGTCGGGTACTATAATGAGTACATGTACACAAAAACAGGGGTGTACAGTATACTAAACAGAACCTCTGTGTGTGTGTGTGTGTGTGTGTGTGTGTGTGTGTGTGTGTATCCAGTATATAGTGTTCACTGCACGCTGCGCAGTCTGTATTTTATTTATCTTTAAGTTGTTTTAAACTCTACTTTTATTCTATGTTTGTGTTGTTGTTACTTTATTGCTCATTGAGTTTTATCTTTATTCTCTGTAAATTGATAGTAGTATAATATGCTGTAGGCTAAGGCTGCCTTGCCCTCTAATGTTGAAATGCTGTCGGTTTGTAGTGGCAGCTGCAGTTCCACAGAGACCCTCAGCCTGCAGACCCTGTGAGGTAATAAAGACTGATTTATCAGAATGTAAACACTGTAAATAAAACCTGATGGTGTCTGAGACATGCCCCTTTTTTAGCATTTTATCAAACACTGTCCTCTAAAATACTGTGCTGTCAGTATCAGTACTTTATCCCTCCTGATCCTCATCTCACCATGCTTTACTCTTCAATCCTCAGAGGCAGAGCGACGTGTACAGGATGCAGAGCTCTCCTCGAGGACTGTGTGTGATCATAGACTGTGTGGGCACCGAAGGAGGTGAGAGAAGCTGGAAGGTTGTGACTGGCTGAGCATCTCTAGGCTCTCCAAAATGGAGAGTGTTTGTGTTTGATGTAGAACGATGATGTTTTGTGTCAAATGTTGGGGTTTGGTTGAGAATGTTGGTGTTTGGTTTAGAAGGATGATGTTTGGTTGAGCATGATGGTGTTTGTTGAAGAAAGTTTGTGTTTGTTGAAGAAAGTTGGTGTTTTTTGAAGAAAGTTGGTGTTTTTTGGAGAATGTTTGGTGGAGGATGTTGTGTTTGGTGGAGAATGTTGGTGTTTGGTGGAGGATGTTGGAGTTTGTTGAAGAAAGTTGGTGTCTGTTGAAGAAAGTTGGTTTTTGGTGGAGAATGATTGTTTGGTGTAGTATGTTGGTGTTTGTTGAAGAATGTTGGTATTTGGTGGATGATGATGGTGTTTGGTGGAGAATGGTTGTTTTTGGTGGAGGATGTTGGTGTTTGTTGAAGAATGTTGGTTTGGTTGAGCAGGTTGGTGTTTGTTGATAAAAAGTTGGTTGAATTAAGTTGGTGTTTGTTGAAGAAAGTTGTTGTTTGGTGGAGGATGATTGTCTTTGGTGGAGGATGTTGGTGTTCGTTGATAAAACGGTGGTGTTTGGTGGCAGATGGTGGTGTTTGGTGGAGAATGTTGGAGCATAATGGCGTTAGGAACAGAATTCTTGTATTTATAAAATAACAGTGTTTTGTTTACTGATTCTCCTTTTAAGGTCGCCCCTGTTTTCTTTTTCTTCAGTCCATCTGGAGCAGGTGTTTGAGAGCCTTCACTTCAGTGTGAGTCTTCACAGACTGCTGAGCGTCCAGGACATGATCTCCACTCTGCAGAATGTCTCCAAACAGAGGGAGCACTACAGAGCAGACGCCTTCGCGTGCTGTATCATCAGCCGGACCAGGTCTTCTGAGCTCCTCGGGACTGACCCTCGTGGTCCTGGGCTGAGCCTGGACTTTGTTCGCCAACTTTTCACCCCAGACTTTTGTCCTGGTCTGGCGGGAAAGCCCAAACTGTTCTTCATCCAGGGCTACGAGGTCTCGGCTCCTCAGCGGTTTGTGGTCTCGGCTCCTCAGCGGTTTGGGGGCTATGCTGAGGGTTGGAGTTATGAACCTGGAGAGCTGGAGACGGACGCTCCCATGATGGCCCCCTACAAGCCAGAGATTCTGCCAGCAGATGCAGATGTGTTTTGGAGCCACTGCTGGACGGAGGAGCAACAGCTGGAAATGGTCAACCACCACTCGGTGTACCTGCAGTCCCTGAGAAACGCCTTAACGGAGGGATGGAGGAGGTACATCTCACAGCTGAAGCACATTCACCAGCACTTTTGTAATAATTTTCATTCTTAGCCATTCAGGTGCATTCATAGGATTATGAATTATGAACGTATATCAACAGTTATAAGTAATAATCATTCTAATAATTATAATAATAAATTAGGCGTGGTGCATTTTTGTGTAACACATCATCACATAAAGTAACCATAAAATTAATATAGAATAAAAGGAGGATTTAAGATCAATTAAAATAATTTAAAGAAAGGTAAATAAAACAATATTAAAGAATACTGATAGAAGTGCAGAATTTGCGAGCTGTAAAAATCCTCAGCTTCTGCGCTACAGGCGGCCTTTTCAGGCGACACCAGGGCTGCTGTTCACAAAGCAGGGCTGGTCTGGGATCAGATCCCTTTGTATTCATAGCATCACAGAAACTGACTCTAACTGCCTGCTTCTGAGGCGGCTTGTGAAAACAGACCCTGTTGTGTAAAAAGATGCCACAGCGTTCGGCTCTGCGCTGACATTCCATTCATTTTTACAGCTCACAGTAAGTCATACTGTGTCCTAAACCACGCCCACAAGTCTGATCCACCTTAATGAAAAAGTTCAGTTCATTTTTACAGCTCACAGTAAGTCATACTGTGTCCTAAACCACGCCCACAAGTCTGATCCACCTTAATGAGGAGCTGGATGTGGTTTGAGGGTCCAGAGAAGCTTTGGGTTTGTGTTTACAGGAAAAGACTATTGAGATAAATTTTGACTCAAGCACATTTTGACTGATCAAGCACACCTGGGGTTGGTGGAGAACTGCGGAGGTCTGATTTTACACTGAATTGGTCCTGTAATAGATGCTAAATAAATGAGGCCCAGAAAGAGAGCTTGTCTGTAGAGTCAGTTCTACATACACTAAATTATTTATTTAAATTCATTGCATTTTCATTAGTAAGCGTATGTATGTATAAGTATGTGTGTGTATATGTGTACATATATACAGGGGGATTACAACAGTCTCGACATAAAACAGCGCGAAAACCAGCTGAGACGTAGAGCCATAGACACACATTATATGTCCATGCGTAGAGGTGCGTGCTCCGTGCACCCACGAGCACAAAAAAGCAACAAACTTTCATATAAAAGGATTAAAAAAACTGCGTTAACACGCATTAAATAATTGTTGGCGTTACGTAAATAATGTATTAGTAACGCGTTAACGTCCCCAGCCCTGGTATATATCTAAATGCATACATATACACAGTAACCCTCCGCTTTAACGCGGATCAGCAGTTGCTGTTTCAGTCCATTGCAGATTTTCATCGTGCTCGTCCTCGTGCTGGTTGTTTATGTTTGGGCGGCGGCTAGCAAGGCAATCAGACACCTGAACGGAATGAACCTCCACTACTCAGCGCCATCCCAAACATAAACAACCAGCACGAGGACGAGGGGGCGTGGCGACGAGGCCCGGACGTCACAGTCAGCTGTACACAGAGGAGGGATGTTTGGAAGTAGCCAATCCGACAACGTTATTTATTTCTCCTTGCTGCTGATTGGCTGCTGCCCTGTTATGCAGCAGTCCAGAATTTCCCCCATGCAGCGTCTCGAGTGTTTTTAGTTCTGTTCTTACTGTAAATTACTGTAAATTAAATGAATTTATTACTGTATTTACCTGCTTATACCAAAGAAAATGACAGCACATACCAAAGGGTTTAATTATTTATTATCATTTGAGATGACATCACAACCTTCATTAAAGTGTGGGGTTTTTTTTGTTTTGTTTTCAGGAGGATCCACATGGTGGACATCCACATGGGTGTGAATCGATCAGTGTTTGATCACAATCACAGGAACCCGCGGTCCTCGTACCACATCAGCCTCAGACACACACTGCGGAAAAACATCTTCTTCTCATGAGATTCATGACTGGAGTTATTTATATGTGATGGAAAGATTCACACTGAATTGTTTTCATTGCAGGATGTTAATAATTGTATCAATTAAGTAGTAAACCACTATTAACGTAATGCATTAAAAATAAACAAATCACGCTTCCCAGGACTGCTAGTGGCATCACTGAGGTTCCCTTGAGCAAGATACCATCATCACACACTGCTCCCCGGGCGCTGTGTTCCTGGCTGCCCCCTGAACGGGTTAAATACAGAGAAAGAATTTCACACTGTTCACACTGTGTGCCTTGGTGTGTTCAGGGGCCACTTCTGTTTGTCTGGTGTCTGGTGTCCACACGAGGGCGCTGTTTAACTTAAAATCAGAACCGCTGACAAACTTGAATGAATATTTATTAGTTTTTAATATGGTGACTGATAGATAACATGCTTTATTCAGATTAAAGTTTATATGAAAGGCTTCTTTTCCCTGAGGAAACATTTATAAACAGCCTGAAATGGGCCTGTATTATTAAAAACTACATTGTCCTTGTTTGTTTGTTTGTTTATTTGTTTGTTTGTTTGTTTGTTGTAACGAGGTTACCACTCAGTACGATCTGGGCCATTTTAACAGCCTGTTTTGAACTTGTGATGTCACAAAAACCAACACATCTACATATCCTGTTTGCTGGATAGCAATTTAGCTCCACACATTCAAGCTGAAGTCAGAAAGAGTGTTCAAGTTAGGACTGCTTTTAGAATAAGGCCAATCAGAACAGGGCTCATTGACATATTTCGGTCTTAAAGGGACAGTAACTAAAACAGTGTTTAATTATATCTGGAGAATTCAGTAGAAGTTAAATTAGGACTGATTATAGAGAATTAAACCATAAAAAGTGGAAAGACTTGAAAATGTAGGATATGGACCCTTAAAAAGATACACAATTTCGTTTTAAACCTGAGAGATTTGAACTTTTGTTCGCAGAAAAATTCTATTTACTTCCACAATATTACAAGTCTTAAAATCTCCGTCAAAGACCCACTGATCAGACTCTATAACTCCTCCCCTTGTCACACACCCACCCATCAGACTCTATAACTCCTCCCCCTGTCACACACCCACCCATCAGACTCTATAACTCCTCCCC
>JBBIGA010040741.1:0-13403 GCA_037576975.1 Alestes dentex
ACACACACACACACACACACACACACACACACTCACACACACACACACACACACACACACACACACACACACACACAGTACCTCGTGATCATGTAAGCAGAACCACAGCTGTACTGTAAAGCATCACTGTAACTGTAGCTAAAGCAGCTCACACACACACACCCAGCTTTAAGTGCGTGAGCCTATTTTACTTAGAAGTCATTCTATTTTTAAACAATGATGCAGATGTTTAATGTAAAGTAATTTAGTAATAATGGAATAATTGCAGGTACTAAAGAATCTGTAAAGTTGGATTTGTGGAACAAATACTTTTCATGACCAAGTGTAACATATAATGTAGGTTTTAGAAATGAAGGGAAAAATATGATTGACATTGTTGTTGTAGTTTGATTTTGACTGTGATTGTCTGTCAGATCTCTTGTTTTCTCTTTGGTTCTTCGTATTTAATGTTAGACTACCAGTGTTGCAGAATTTTCATAAAATCCATTATTAAATCAGTGTATTTTTCAGAAAACGAGTAGTTTATATTTTTAACTGTTCTTGTCACGGGTGATGCGTGTGTGTGTGTTTGTCAGCCAATCGTGCCAAACCCCCAAAAATGCAGTGAACACTGTAGAAACACCACTGATACCCATGGACTGGGCTCTGAGACCAAGGTTACCATACCTGTGGCCTAGAGGGATATAAACCTCCCAACATTGGGCTCCAGAGTTCTATGAAGTGAAGGAGCTCCATCCAACACCCTTGTTATGAGCTGGAGTGGAGCTTGATCCAGGGCTGATCACCCAACATTGACTTCAGTGATCCTCTACTGCAGTCAATGGAGTACTGATGCTGGAGTACTCTCTCACTCATAGGGGTGAAAGGTTGAGAAGCACCCTGGACAGGGTGTCAAACTGTCTAGTATAAACTGTCTAATTTAACACCCGGATGCTAAACTGACCCCTTGATTTGAGTGTGTTTGTGTATGCTTTGTGATGGACAGGTCGCTAGTCCATCACAGGGCACACACAAACACACTCACATCTAGGGGGCAATTTAGCATTTGCTATACACCTGGTGTGAATTTCTTTGGACTGTGGGAGGAAAACGGTGCTCCTGGCAGACACAAGAATAAAATTTACACTCCAGAAAGTATCTTCACCCCCCAGCTGGGAATCAAACCCAGGACATTCGTGCTGTGAGGTGCTAACCACTATGCCACCTTACTAAACATTCTGTACAATAAATACGTCATTGCTGGTGTCTAAACGTCTGTCCAATAATTTTGAATACCACTAATAAGGCTGACTGCTGATCACTTAGTCTGCCAAAGCCAAACAGGCTGGACGCATTGAGGCTCCTGGACCGTTATTAACATTCAGGAACTTTCAGGTAAGCTTACATAATTAAATTTGTGCAAAGCGACTGTCCATAAGATTCTGTAACTAAGAATGTCAGCATTATGTGTTGTGTATATCAGTTATGATTGTAGGAATGGTTGTTGTTACATTATTAAATAATGGGGGAAAAAACTTTTTTAAAGAATACTTTTATTCAACTTTCCTGTTACAAAGATGTTACAAAATTATGGCATTTTTTTACAGACCGCAGCTTACGTTGATGTACAAACAGTAGTCAGTGTTTATGTAAAAAAAAAAAAGTCTCTTGCTTGATATTAAAAAGTAGACTTTTCTAGGGATCATTTTACAGACATAATGGTACTGGTATAAAATCAGTGATTTCTCATTTACACTTGATTTGTTTGATTGATTATTACACAATAAAAAAAAACAAACAAACAAAGAACCCCCCCCCCAAAAAAAAAAAAAATAAAAAATTTTTGCTGATGAAAACCCATCTGCTCTGCTTCTGGAAGTGAAATGCCTGACATTCCGGGGCAATTTCTAACATAAGATAAATACTATAATATATCTAGTGTTGATTAAAAAATAAACAATAGTATACAGTGTGCAACTACCAATAATGTGCAGATTTACAGGTATATTCTGTTTTAGTAGATACCGGATTACTTTCTAAATGCTCGTGTCAAACATCTCCTCCTCAGGAAGCATCATGTGACTTCAGCTTCAACATGAATCAGCTTTTCTCTGGAGTAGAAAAGGCCTTCAGCAAACATGAGCTCTTTCAGTACCACATGAGAGAAAAGGTCACCAAGATGCTCTACTTCTAAGTCCAAGCCTACTTTGTGTCAGGGTTGAAGTCTGGGATCTGGGTAATAGTTTCAAATTGTGCTCTGAATGCTCTGAACAAAAAAACAAAACAAAAAAAAAACATGATCCATGGTTTGAGTGGTGAAACTGACCGCCTTGATGTAATATTGCATGTTTTAAAGGCACAGAGAACCGTAGATCTAATGTCCTATATCTGGATACCTGGAGCCATCATCAGGCTGGTTTTGACCAAATTGTGTCCAGATATTCCTCCTTGGTGAAAGAACTCTTACATTATTCAGTGAATGTTTGGTTCAATTTGGTGTCTCCTCTTGAGATCTTCCAGTTCCATTCAACGTAAGGCTGGCTGGTATGAATCGTACATGCCCTGCCAGTCACGTTCACTCACGCTTTATTTTAGAAAAGCAGAAAAACCCAGGAGCTGTCAATAAAAAAACCTGGTACCCATAGCAGCAAACTGGTGATGAACAAAAATTCATATTGGATTGGGATCTCCAGAGATGGTCCCGATTGGCATAGTAACGTCCATTCAGGTTCTTGGAAACTGGGATGGTCCTGGAGGAGGACGGAGGGACATGATAAAGGCTAAAGGCTGCACTGTACTTAATTTTAGCTGTGCACAAGTTGTTCAGGGCATTCTCAGAAATTAGCGTGACTTGTTTGCAAGGTGCTGATAAATATGATGGAGACAGAGTACTGACCTTAGGATCAGCAACTATGACAACAACGGGCAGAGCCACAACTAAAAAGTAGACAGTAGAGTTACAAAAAATGAGGCCATAATCCTGTGCAGTGTATCAACTTAGAAGTATAATATTTAAGAAAGTGTCATATTTAAGAAACGACATATTTAAGATAGATTATTGCTACATTCGGCAGGCTCTTCTGTAAAGTTGGTCATAGATCTAAGACCCCCACAACATCCACTGCATCTCTGCTAGAAGACAAAAAGAGAAGCTGACATTGCTAGCCTTCTCAACTGCCAAAATGTCTTTTGCTGACCTCAGGAAGAACCAATCAAGCAACATGTGCTAGTCAGGAATGTTTCTGGACCTGACCTGCCCCCTAGTGGATATTATATTTAATCCTGCCCAGGTAACGAAAGCTAAAATGCTACCCACTCAAATAAGAGTAATTAAAATAGAGCACAACACAGCCTTAAGAGGTTGGAGGTGTTGGAGGTTGTTGGTCATGACTGGAATGCCCTTTTGTGTGCAGAGAAGGACAGTGGACATACGCACAGGCTATTCCACCTTGTCGGTACCCTCACCGTTGACCTGCACCACACATTCCTTGTCCCGAAAGTTGGTGTGTGTGTTGGTGACAGCGAGCGAACAGAGATGTGTGTCGAAGTAGCGCATGGCCTCTGTGCTGTTCCGGCGTTCATTGCCTCGCAGAACCGTGGCCTTGGAGAATCGTCGGCCAAACTGGATCTCGTCGGGCAAATAGGACGTCCTCTTGTGGTAGGCGGAGCCTGTGCCCTCTTGGGATGCAGAGAGAAACACCACCAGCTCAAAATGCGACTGGCCGCTGGGTGAAAGCGCATGGTTTAGTGGGCTGTCCGGTGTCAAGGGGTGAATGAAGGTCAGGGGTGACAGGAATAGAGGGCAGGGTCGGGACCCCAGGCCATCCAGCAGGAAGTCCAGGGAGGTCTGGTGAAGTGTCATATCTTCACGCTCTTCATAGAGAACGGCGCTCACGCAGACGTCCACCAGCGGCCTGGAGAGCAGGTTGCACACACGGAACATCAGGGTGCGCTGACCTTCCACCTCACACACCACAGCCTGCGGACTGAACAAGATCCCGCTACAGCGCTTCTGGGGACGAGAGAACTTGGCCACAAATGCACCTGTGAGGGGTTTGTAGGAGAGGAAGAAGGACGAGAGATTAATATGTATAGGCGTCTCATGATCATGACATTTTAGCTGACAAATAATTGCAATAAAAATATTTAAAATTATTATGAACAATAATAATTTGTATTTATTGTATGCAACTATTAAAACTACAAGCGCAAAGTGACAACAATGGCTGAAACAAGCGTACTCACCACTGGCCTCTAAAGGTGTTATTAACATCAAATGAAAAAACTACTCACTGCTGGCTTCTAAAGGTGTTATTAACAAACATCAACTAAACAAACGTCACTCACCACCGTCCTCTTAAAGACTTAATTAACATCAAATAAACTCACTGCTGCCCTTTACAGGCATTATTACATTAAATAAACATATGGTACTCATCAGCATTAATATCAAATGAACAAACATGTTATGTAATTCCAGCCTATTGGAAAAGGCTCCTCCTGAAGATGACTGAGGTATTTGATGAGATGAGCACTTTTAGCGATAAAACAATTAGGAAAACCCTTTCATGTGTAGGTGTCCAGACTTATTTGCAAAATTTTGGGTAAAATTATTTACATTATCGTGTGATATACTATGTTGAATATTTTTGTTCAATAACTGGAATAACTGAAAAGCTGGGACATACTGAAAGTTATTCTGAGCCTAAAAAGTCATGGTCTTGGCTACAACACTTGTATAATATCAGTAATATGGAGGCATGCTAGTAACATATGAGGTATGCTAGTAGCTACTAGCAAAGCTGACCAAGTGTTCGCTGCTTGCTGTTTCATAACATATAGTGTAACCTCTAAACTCTGTCAGTATTTCCACAGCTTTGTGGTTTGATAACCTTACCTGGTAGGTAACTGATTGACCTAGATTGTTATTTAAGTTAAGTTATTTAATATGTTAGCTATGCCACCCTTAAACAAGTTACTGTATATTGTGTTTCAGGTCATTCAGTGCTGGGAGACTTGTATTGTATTCAGATAGTTTATAATAGTCAAGAGTTTACAAAATATGTGATGTGGAAGAAAATGGAAAACAACTAAGATGCCTAATGTCCATGCAATGTTGGTCAGGATCAGACAATCTAGTAGAAGATGGAAAAAATCAATACAGTGCAGCACAGCAATATTTTTGGTGCAATATTATTTTGATAGAGAACACCATTTAAAAAAAGATATATATATATTATACATTGTATTGGAAATCTTGTGGAAATGGAAATGGAAGTTTAGGAGGCACTGTACATAACCCACTGTTGTAGAATTCCAATAGTATCATATTGCAGCCAAAAAATTGTGATAATGTTCTATTGTCGCCTCTGTTTATATTAGCAGAGTAAAGTGTGGGCAAGGCCTGCAGTGAAACCTAAACATATTTATACATTTCACCATTGGAGTGATGACTTAACCACACTCGCTCCCTGTTGGTGAGAAGGAGTACACAGCCATAATCAGTGCTGTTCAATATGCGTCACAAGTTCAACCTTCAGTCAGAAAACATGGAGCAGGAACACTATGGCCTGGATACTGCTAGTCATTATATTGAGCAGAATCCCATTGTAGCCAGGGGGTCTCACAAGAATGGCGATGAGTGCTGCTTAAAAACACACTGATTTATTGACTATTTATGTATTTCTAATGCATGTATCCTTTTAAAATAATCTTTTTCATAATACTTTTTCAACATAGATGTTAATGCATATGGTTTAGATCATGGGTATCGACGTGGGATTTCCCTCAAAAGATACATACCAGTGATAAAGGCCTCCAGCATGAGTCCAAGCAGCATCTGCAGGGCGAGAAGGGCGATGGCGGTGGGGCAGTCAGCGTTGGGGTACATGGTCCCGTACCCTATGGTCAGTTGGGTCTCCAGAGCAAATGAGAATGCAGCTGTGAATCCAGTGACATATTTGACGCACAGCGTGTGACCTGGAGGCGGGTTGTCATGGTCGACCGCCAGGTCTCCGTTAGCCTGAGCCAGCAGGTACCACAGGATGGCAAAAAGGAGCCAGTGAAGAAGGAAGGAGCCACAGAAAGCTAGCACCACCCAGCGCCAGCGCAGGGACAGCCATGCTCCCCACATGTCCCGCATCGCCCCCAGCCAGGTTGCCCGTCCACCAGCCGCTGGACCCCGCATCAGGCTACGTCCATCCTTGCTGACCAGTCGCTGATGGCTTGTGGGTTTAGCCATTAGTGGGGACGAGGTGGACTTCCGCTCCGAAGTGTTACTCTTTCCAGTGGTGGTAGTTGCCATGGTGATGGGGTGAGGATGGAGATACAGGGATGAAGCTTGACAGGGATGGAGCTGCTGGTGGTGATAGTTTGAACCTGAAATCAGCAGTAGGAGAGGTTGGGTTAGGTAGAGGTTGGGAATAATGTGAGATGTGAACAAAATGAACAGCAAGAGCAAAAACAGGTCAGTTTACTGATGCTTTTTAAGCTTTGTAAAGCTTTCCACAAGACTGTGAGAGGTTATGGATTCTCAGATTTGGTGAAGGGCATCTGCATTAGGTTCCTCAGTTGGGTTAACCAGGTGTACCCAATTACATAACAAAGTAAGCATTAACCGCCCCCCCCCCCATCCCTATAGGGTATTGTGGCCTTGAACACACAACAGCAATGTTCCAGTTGCTCTAAACACAATAACGTGATCACATCATATCACATCATTATACCCAACGATAAATGGTGGACAGAGGCAGACAGAGAGAGATAAAGATATAGAGACAGAGAAAGAGAGATATGGACAGAGCAAGATAGAGGCAGAGAGTTAGTAAGAGGCACAGTAGGACAAAGAGATCGGGGGACAGAGGCAGATAGAGGGACAGAGAAACAGAGAGATGGACAGAAGCAGATAGGAGCATACAGAGGTATAGAGAGAGGGACAGAGAGCTATAGCCAGTGTAATTCTGTGCTGCCAGGTGATTTAATTAGTGATCTTTCACAGTGGGTGGGTGGATGTGTGGAAAAGGCTACAGGAATGTTATTTAATCCTCTCATTCATTTCTCTCTCTCTCTCTCTCTCTCTTTCTCTCTCTGTCTCTCTGTCTTTCTCCCTCATTCTCTCCCTTTCTCTCTCTCTCTGTCTCTCCTTCTCTCTCTCTCTCTCTCTCTCTCTCTCTCTCTCTCTCTCTCTCTCTCTCTCTCTCTTCCTCACTCTGTCTGTCTGGGGCTGCAGTAATTGGGCTGTTGGTCAGTACAAACTGCAGTGTGCTGAAATGATTAGTTATGAAAGCAGCAGAGGGAGGCTGTTTTTATCTTCTTCCTGGACTGTGCTTGAGTGTTAGTGTGAGGAGAGACAGATTGAAAAAAACAGCCTTAAAGTAACAGTCCAGACAAAAATTAAATGTACCCAGTGCCACCCCCCTACCCCCAAATGTGGTCGACTAGTCGAGACAAGTTTCATGTCTGAATAACATCAGATTCTACCTATGCCAATTACATTGGTCCACATTTTTTTGGACAAATAAATTAGTTTTAGAAATAACGATGGCAGCAAAAATATTTGTTGCAGTACAACTGCCAACTGGGGGACAGGGAGGTAAGATTTTTTCAGTATTTATAGTTAATCTACAGCTGAGTGGTGGTGGGCCGACTGGGTGTAATTCCAGAAGTGTGCCAACAATTTGGTAATTTTGGTTTCCCAAAACTGTTTGGGACTTATATAGAGTTACATAAAGAGTTCATCTGGGGATACAAACCACACACGGTGAAATATTTCAAACAGGCCTTCCTTATAAAGATTCCACAGCATGTACAGGATGTCCCTTTAACTCTCTCCATTAATTTTCTCATTCATTCATTCGTTCCAGCTTTGCCCACCCATACAAAATTTCTGGCTGGAAATAATGGCAAGCTGTCCACCTAACACTGCCAAATTCCTGTCTGTCTGCCTTTGTGTTTATTTGGCGGCCTGTCTTTAACATCTATCCCTGATCATCTCGGTGGGACAATAGCTCAATATCTGTTCGAAAGAGGCCAAGAAGACTGTTTTGGAAAAGTAGAAAAAAATTGTATTTTTAAAAATATTATTATTATTATTATTATTATTATTATTATTATCATCATTATTATTATTATTATTAATAATAATAATAGTAGTAAACAATATTTTAGCAAACTTCATAACCCATCAATGAGACTTGTACATGAATTTGTGAGATCCTACTGGTCTGCGTTTCCCCCATTCAGTGACGGCCACTAAAATAATTTGTGTACCAATAGCTCTCTTGTGGTGATTCCCAGGGAGCAGTATGTGGGGATGCTCAAGGGTACCTCAATGGTGCCACTGACAGTTCTGGGATTTGATCCCGCAACCTTTCAATTGCAGGGGCAGATTCCTAACTGCCCTATTGTTGCCTCACACCGCCAGGACTGGGGGTTCGAATCTGGGTCCTGGTATGTGCAGAGTTTGCATGTTCTCCTTGTGGCGGTGTGGGTTTCCTCAGGGGTCTCCGGTTTCTACATGTGCGTCAGGCGAATTAGGGATTCTAAACTGACAGTAGGTGTGAATGTGTGAGCGCCATGCGGTGGACTGACACCCCGCCCAGGGTGAGTCACTGCCTCGGGCCCGGGATAGGCTCCGGGTACCCGCGACCCTAGTAGGGATTAAGTGGTTACAGAAAATTCATGAATGAATGAAAAGATTCCTAACCACCAAGCCAACAGCTGCCCCAGTAGCAATGCAGGTCAAGGTAAAACTACACAAGCAGACTTCAGATGCCAAGCATGTCTGGGCTGACCTGGGCTAAAAGGGAAGTGGTGGAAGTTTGAAGAGACTATCACTTTAATAATAAAACAAGAGAGAGGGATGGGGGCTGTGACAAAATGAACCTGTTTTAGAAGAATATAAATCACAGCAGCAAAGCTGCAAGACAAAGATACTCTGTTTGTGTGTGTACAGGGCATGACTGCTTAGGGTCCTAAACTTTATAAGAAGATCCCACTTATCATATGATGCATCTGAACTTAGCAGCATTTGCAGTTTGTGTGTGTGTGTGTGTGTGTGTGTTTGTTCATGTGCAGAAGATACAAAGAGAAAGCAAAGAGCTAAAACGTGACCTCAGAATGCCAGAGGTAGTCTTCATCAAATGGGGCAATGGAACTAAACAATTAAAAAAGTCAATAAAAAACAGTATTTTTCAATTTTTCTGCAGTAAACATGTTTTGGGCTGTAGGACACTGGCATCACTGCTACGGAGAACTGACTGGTCGGTGAGCTAAGCAATTCATTGGCTGAGTGATGCGATTCGCTTTCACTGGCTTTGTATGATTTTTCACAAGCTTCATACAAACCCATTCACTTTGGACTTTCTCAGGAGTGCCCTCTGTGTCACACAAGCCTGTCAGGTGATGCGCAAGAGGACTTGGAAGTAAGCACGTCACCTGGTATAAAAGCCAGTTAATGGAGGTACTCACTGCTCAGTCACTGAGTCTTCACCTGCTACCAAACCCACTTCATTTCTTCAGGACCGTGAGTACTGGTGCCTTAATACTTGTGTGTGTATGAGAACACAGATTCCAGTTGGGAGTCTCTACTCTATTCAGAGAGCATTCTTAGAACAAAGTGTGTGATTTACCTACTCTCTCATGTACTCCGCGATTGGGTTCATCCTTCACCCTGCACTGGGCTAGCTGTTCGCCATTCATCCTGACACTCTGGAATCAAACTAATCCAGAAGACATTGTTAACCTAGTCCTATGCCCTGTAGTTCTCCTCAAAGTCCACACTTTGTAGCCATCAACAACCTGCAGCCTCATAACTTTGAGGTTCTATTTGGACAATCATTCAGGGTGGGCTTTCCCGTTATAGAGAAAGTCAGAATTGTTCACAGTGGTGGTAAATGGATCCAGATGTCTGCATCTAAAAGTTCCCTCATTGAAAGTTACTACATGAAATGGTTATGAATTTGCCTGAGAGCTCTGGACTTACAGTGATGTGTATCCATGTCAGGGGGCCTTAACTCTGGTCCTGTTGGGCCAGTATCCAGTGTGGTGATTCCCCTGCCCAAAAACACCTGGTTCAACTCACCTGTTAATTGCCAGGTTTAGTGTGTGTGTTTGAGGAAGGGATCCACCAAACCATGCTGGACATTGGCCCTCCAGGACCATCTTTGCTCTATGGATCTACTCAGACTTGACCTTAAAAACTGTGCCTCTGAAAAGGACATGGTGGACTTTAGACAAATTGGAGTAACCTGAAACACCAAGTTGAACAGGGACACAGATGGAGAACACTAAGCCATAAGAAGAGGTCAACTTGCAAAACATCATTGCTTCATCAGAGTCACAGAGCGCCCACAGTTTTAACGAAGACAGCACACCGCTGTGGCTGCTGTGAGGCAAGTGAGAATGTGACTGAGGTGCGCTGTCTTCTTCACTGTCAGGAAGTATGACCAGGACCAAGAGCGCAACACTGACAGCAATGAACTTTATCTGAACTGGAACAGCCCTCTGTGGCCCCTCTAACAAGAGTTCTTTGAATACTGATTATTTTTCCATGTTTAATAACAGAAATATGCTGTATATTCAGCAACAAAAAATGTGTTTCCAAAATGGTTACTTTGTATGATAAAAAAAATTATAATTGAAACAATTTAAAATGAATACATAATTAACCATTAAGCGTGTGTGTGTGTGTGAGTGTAGTGATGGTACCAAGTCCAGATGTTGTTGTTACGACTTAGGTGTCAGTTATTGATCAGAGTGAGTTATTGAAAACTTTTTTGTTATCAGTTATTTGTCACCTTCCTCCAACCAGCAAGATTGGATGAACTGATGTGAAAGGCAGCCGGACCATTCTCTATCTGACCAGTGCGGTTTCCTCCTGTGACAAGGGAGCTGCAGGGTGACAAAATACATTCTCTCTCTCTTTCTCTCTCTTTGTGTGTCCCCTCTCTTTCCCTCTCTGTCTCTCTCTGTCTCTGTCAATTTCTGTCCTCCTCTCTCTCTCTCTCTCTCTCTCTCTCTCTTACCACTTCACTTCAGAAGACAGGTTAAAGGCATCATTAGAAAACACACTCCTGACAGATGAAAGTAGTTAAGCAAAATACCTTCAGACGGCCAGCAGGATCAGGAGAGGTCACAGGTCAGAACACAGGACCGTTTTTTGTTGCAGCGATGGACCGACGCTCTTCTTTCCACTCTCTGGCCCTTCTCTCTCTCCCTCTCTATAAGTGCCTCTCTGTGTGAACTGTTGAGTAGAGTCTTGCTGGGATTGGACAAGACTGCTTTGTGAAGCTCCACCTACCAGCCTGCAAACTAAGTCCAATCCCTCGACAAGAGTACCCCCTCCCTTGATTTTCCATCCCTGTTTGTGATAACTCTTTATTTGAAAAACTAACATAAATGATGATTTTTATGTTAAAATACAAATTTTTGTGTGTTAGATTTTCAGCACAGCTTGTCAATGGGCTGGGAATGTTCGAAAGTTGGCTCTAAGGCCAGACCTTTTTGGTCATCTCTTTATTCAGTCCTTTCTTCTCTTCCATGAGCGACCGTTCTGTCCTTTATCTTTGGAAGTTCAAAGGTGATTTCCTCCTCTGATCGGCATGTCAATTGGCTTTACAAAAGCACCGGATCAGTGTTTGGGATTCTGAGCCTGTCCTGCGTTTCCGAGGGAACGGTGGATCCTGTAGAGTGAGGCTAAGGGCCTTCCAGTGCCTCAGTCTCCCACTTTTTCACAAACATACACACACACGCACACACACACACACACACACACACACACACACACAAACTGTACTACACATTGTTTGTTTATGGGAATGTGACTTGAACACGTGTGTGTGTGTGTGTGTGTGTGTGTGAAAAAGCGGGAGACTGGAACACTGGAAGGCCCTTAACCTCGCTCTACAGGAGTATGTGTGTGAGTGTATGTGTGTGTGAGCCTTTCAGTGCTTCTAATTGATTCTCAAGCATATTTTGGTCAGTCACACTCTTCTGAAAAGCAGCATACACACACAGAAAATGCCTCGATTCATTCTTCAGTGTGATTCTACAACGGGATCAATTATGCAGACACTCACTGGGTTCACTCCAGGATGGTGGAATGGCCATAGCTGGACATTTGTTCTCACAAGACCACTGCTAAAATTTGAAATCAGAAGCAATAACACACCATACTTCTCCACCACACCAACCGCAAGCAGCAAACCCTCCGTGTCTGGGTGACACTATGAGTCTCCCAGACAGCCTTGAGGTCAGCGCATAAAGGCTTGGAGTTTACTATGAGCTGCTTGCATCCCGAAGCATGTGCAACATACTCTCACAGCACTGGTCACTCTCTTCGCTGCTGCCCTGCCCTGCGTCTGGGATAAAACAAGCAGGCACTTGTCTCGTCAGTGCTGCTGATATTTTAGGTCATACTTCACATTACGTGTCCTTAATAAATGTGTAATAACACATCAACTAGGCATGTAACGACAGTGTAAACGCTGTTCCCCACATTCCCTGTATCCAATGTGATTTCATGTATAAATCAGAGGTGGATAACTGGCTGATATGACCTACTACTGGTCGACTACACCAGTAGTTACATTGTTGTTAATGTGTAACTACACAGTTGTTACACACACTTTTTATAAAGCAGCATATTTCATGCTTAAATTACTTTCTCTTACATTTTTGTTTATCTTATATATTTAAGGAGGTGGTCCTGATTATAGCTGTTTTCCCTGACCCCTGAGCCACTGTAGAAACCTAGCATCAATTCTGAGCCAGCGCGCATCACAAGATTGGTATGGAGGTCATTCCTCCACAGGTTGAGCCTGTTTGTCCCGCTCAGAGCGCTGATCATGGTACTTGGGTGTGATCAGCGCATGTGAGATGGGCTTTATGTAGTACCCGGTCCTGTCCAAACAAATGCATCATGTGCCGGACACTCTGACCTATACTTGTTTGGTCAACAAATGAGTCCTTTCATAGCTGCTGCTACAAGCCTTAAAGATTCCCACTGGGATTCAGTGTGATGAGATACCAAAAAACACCACCGAAACACACAACCTGGTTTACCTTCATTTTCAGGATTAATTATAGTACAGATTTGTAAATGGAGGCAAGGCGTTTACTTGTGAGGGGAACCTGGTGTATGTGTGACTGTTTTTGAATGCATATGTTGGAGTCTATATGTGTGTGTGTGTTTATTAGGTGACTGATTCACTATGCTGAACTTCATGTTGGCTGTGAGTGGAAAGTTTAGTTTGCAGATGTTCCTTCAAACAGGTGTGACTTTAACCAGACTTTCATTATAATTAAAAAAGTTCAGCCTAAAGGCCATGCTGTGTGTGTGTGTATGTTTGTGTGTGAGTGAGTGTGTGTGTGTGTGTGTGTGAGAGAGAGAGAGAGAGAGAGAGAGAGAGAGAGAGAGAGAGAGA
>JBBIGA010040751.1:0-2500 GCA_037576975.1 Alestes dentex
TATATATATATATATATATAGATATATATACATACACATATGTACATAGATTAGGGGTATCGACTTAACATGTTAATTTCGATCAATTAATCAAAGAAAAAAAAAACCCTAAAAACATTTAACACTGATTAATCGCACTACGTGACTTTAACGTGGTCCGGTGCTCTGTTGAAACATGTGTTACCGTGCCTTTCTCCGCATGTGCAGGACCTCGGGCCACTGGCAGCTGTAAAAACTTCAAGGGAGCATTTTTCCACAGGGCGGGATGAATCGTCAGAGCACTTCTCAGTGTTAGAACCTGACTGTATAAACTGGCTCTATGCACCTCTAAAGATCTAGCTACCTACCTAGGCTCTTCTCATTTAAATAAAATATTTTGTTCCCAGATTAGGCACATTATTTGCCTATTTCTCATCATTATCAGTCCCAAACTGACTGTATAAACTGTATGAGTTTCAAGGTAGCATTTTTCGACGAGGCAGCATAAATCGCCAGATAACTAGCTGACAGATAAGGCAGCATAGTTCATCAGAACACCCGGGCTTGTATGTACATTGTCTTAAACTGCAGCTTATAGATGGACTCAGTTCTATCATTGATCTTGCTGAACCATTTTTTTTTCCCTCAGCAAATTAGTTGAAAGGTGATGTATACTAAATGCCTTATATACATAAAATATGATTTGAAGCGGTTTTATTCCTCAAAATTTTGAGTTCCAACATACTACGTCAAAATAATGAATTATTATTATTGTTAAAAAAGATTGTTTTCATGAGTATTGTATAAAATTGAAAAAGTAAGTGTCTTCTTTGGGATAATCAGTGATTACTCCAACCTGGTTAGTCAATATTTCAAAAAACTAAGCCAGAATTGTGAGACCACAAGTCATTACACTGAGATCTGACATATCATATTAAGACCAGTATGTAAACACTACTTGTTAAGTACTACTAAGTCAAGTGAGTCATTATTTTGACAAAATAAGCCAAATTATTGCCACACAGCATGTCAATATTTAAAATAATGTCATTATTTTGAGACTAATATTAAATTGACATTCCAGTTGTATTGTGAGTGACTGTTTATGATCTTTATGAGGCTCTAATGTCAAACTCACATTATTTGACATATTAAAAATTTAGAGGATGTCTTCGCCCTCTGCTTCGTGTGAGTGCGCTTATACAGATCAGGAAAAAAATAAGAGAGCACTGCAGTTTATTTGTAATTCTGCATCTCTATTTGTATGACAACCATTCCATGCCAGTGTCTGTTAATTTCCTACACAAGCACCTCATTCTGCTTAATGAGGGACTGATTAGTGATCACCTGAATCACATCTTATTTAATGAGGAAAAGTATAAAAACACTGCTGTAATCGACACTCTCCTCTTGCAGTGAGGCCAGTTGGATGGCAAAACACTACTAGAAGTACATCAAAGGTAATTATGGCCATTTTGTTAAAGAGTGAAAAAAATTATTCAAGTTCTGTAAAAGCTGCATCATTTCTCTTATTCTGATGTTTTGTCATTTCCTTTAAAATTATTCTTTAAAGAGCAATATTTTTATATGGAAATTAGGAGAAATGCTGTCGGCAGTTCTTAAAGAAAAGGCAAAGCTGTTCAGTTCTGTACTTGCACCTATAATAAATAAACTGAACATTTTTGCAGTGGTCGCTTATTTTGTTCCCAAGCTGTATATCAATAAATGAAAAAGCATGAAAATGAGGATGTCACACCATCAGACAGGAAGAATTCCACTTCTCCATTAATTCCCTCATCACCGTCCCTGGCTTGAAGTTTGTAGACCAGTGTGCTGGGAGGGGCGCTGGGAGACACCACGGCCAGATACGGCACGGGCACCATGGTCCATTCTGGAGCGTTATCATTGACGTCCAGCACAGTCATCTCCACTCGCACCAAGTACCAGTCTGGACCTGCAAGGAAAGAGAAAAAATAAGATATTACTCACCTCCTGTGTTCAGAAATGGTCTCTGTATTTAGTTTGCTTCAGAAAACAAGTCACTGTTCCTCGCTATTATCTTAAATACGTGCACAAAACACAAATTATTCACTTATCCTTAGTCAAGGCACTGAAACTATGGGGCTGATGTAGATGGCGAGCTATGGAATTCAGCCAAATACTGCACGCCTAAGGCAGCATTCGAGCCTTTCAAGCTGCTCATTTCCATTTTTTTTTTTTTTTGCTCAGATCCGATCTTTCCATAGCGGCGCTTTACATTAAGGTGTGTAAATGACCCGTGTCTGTGATCAGAATGAACACACCTGTGCCCTGCAACAACTCGCCCGCACAAACTGAAATCAATAACACCACATGCGTGACTGCATGTGTCGTGAATGACAACAAAAAAAATTGCAAATTAGAAAGAGTATTAGCTCCGAGCAGCCCGCGAGCTGTTCACGATTAGCGCAAGAAAGTGAAAAAAGGTCTAATTTATGGCTTTTGCAGCTGTTACATATTTTCTGGCTGCCGCAGTGCCAAC
>JBBIGA010040751.1:5000-13401 GCA_037576975.1 Alestes dentex
ATTGTGTCAACACCTCTTGACATTTACGGCATTTAGCAGATGCTTTTACCGACTTTCATTCCCTAACTCCCTGGAGCAACCTGGGGTTAAGGGTCTTGCTCAGGGACCCAGTGGTGGCATGCTGAAGGTAGGATTCGAACCCATCACCTCTTGGTCCAGAGGCAAGAATCCTACCCACTAGGCCAAAACCACCCCAAAAGGAAATGACATAGGGAAATAAAACATTTCTGAACAATGTCTGTAGAGTGACAGAGGCATTATCCTGCTGAATGAGGACACTGCCATTAGGAAATACTGTTTCCAGGCAGGGTGATGCTCAAATGCTCATTGTAAGCGGTTTTGTAGGTGATCTGACTGTCCCCATACGCGGTAAGCTGTGATGCACTGCATGTTCTGACACCTTTCTACCATAGTCAGCATTACCCTTCATCTGGTCTGATCCCACAGAAGAGCTACTGTAGCACAAACTGTTGTGCTACAGTGGCTATTCTGTGGGATCAGACCAGATGGGCAAGCCTTCGCTCCCTACGCTCATCAATGAGCCTGTCGTCAGATCACCAACTGTCCTTCCTTGGACCACTTTTTGGAGGCTTCAAATACTGCACACTAGGAACATCCTACACAAGGAACATGTCGCTTTAGAGATGCGGGCCTGAGTCTTCTTGCCATCATAATCTGGTCCTTGTCAAGATCACTTAGATCCTTACACTCACCCCTTTTTCCTTCTTTCAACACATAAACTTCAATTTCAATGGCACCCCTAGACAAGTATCATTGTGACAAGATAATCAATGTTATTCAGCTGTCAGTAGTTTTAATGATGCAGCTGATTGTGTATACAGAGAGAGAAAGAGGTGGATAGTTAGAGTTGGGGAAAAGGCAGAGGGCAGGAAAAAGAGAAGAAAGGAGGGGAGAGCAATGAGAAAGATGCTGAGAGGTAGAGAGAAAGGTGTAGATAGAGGAGAGAAAGAGAGAGAGAGAAAGAGAGAGAGAGAGAGAGAGAGAGAAAGCGAGCAGTATCTACACACAGACACAGACTGAGGGTGGGTGATGTTGGGTCACTGAATTAATTCTCCTCACACAAACAGCAGGTCAACAAACAGAAAATGAAACAAACCCACACACGGCCACCCTCGCCCCCACCTCACGCTCCTGTTCTTCATTTCCCAATCGTTTCACACTGAAGACTCACAAGCTCAGACAAACACAAAAACACACTAAAGGAGATTTCAAAAGGATTTTACAGGCTTTTCAATTCACACCACTCATATCAAATCTCTGGCAGTCTGGCTGTTAACCTGCTAACTAAATATGATACATGTGATACATTGGACACAAAACCTTCAGTTTTTATGTTGTTTTCAGTTCATTCAATCAAATTTCTGATGTTTGATGTGTTATAAGTGTCTTAATTCTGCTTGAATTATACCCTGATCCAATGGGGTTGACTCAGAAAAGAAGCATGGAGGTAGCATAAGCCACCACCCCTCACTTTACTTTGATCACTGTAAGTGGTTCCACATAAAAGGAAATAAAAGACAAAGAGCGAGGGGCGAATCAGCAATATGGTTTTAAATTTCCATACACTGTTTCAATTGGTAATTTTTTTCTTTTCAGATATTTCAATACTCCATTGAAATTGTGACAGCTTTAATAGACTAGGGCTGTAATTCTCTGACCTCACAACGATTTGTAAATGCAGTTCTGTGCAAAAAGGCACCTATGTAAATCGTTTAAAGCCATTTTTCTCAGCGTGTGATAATGTGTCTTTCTGCAAGAAAAGTTGGAATTGGAATAACAACAAGAAAGCAGTAAAAAGTAGGATGGATTTATGAAACTTCATCAGCAGCTCCTGATTTAATTTAAAGAAGTACTGATTGAGTCAGTACCTGGTTTCTGATGGAAACTACAACTAATACTGGACTTCCTAGAAAACACTGATATGTGGAGCTTCCGGTTGGCGCAGCTACGACCAGATCACTCCGTCACTTTAGTGTGTTTTTAGCATTTTATTTATGGGATTTACAGTTTACGTAAGGGAAACACTCTGGGACATTAGAAACAACATTTCACACACAGTTTTTGAGTCTTTTAAACCAGACCCGTCGTGGCCGGCAGAGATACTCCGGAGCACAGACAACAAAGGACGCGACCCAGTGGCCCCACAGTAGCGAACAAAGAAACACCGTGGGACCCGCGGTGGAGTCCGAAACAAACTGAGGAAACGAGCAAATTGTCCTCCATTATACGATGTGCTTGGTGCAACACAACACAAACACCCAGACACAGCGTTCATCGAGGTGGGGGACTTTAACAAAGCGAACCTTAGACAAGTCATGCTGAGATTCATTCAACACATCACATGGCCAAGCAGGGGCACAAACATGTTGGACCATTGCTACACGCACAAGCAAGGCTACAAGGCGGTTTTGCAGTCGGCTTTCCACCATTTTCCTCATGCCGGAATATAAACAAACGTTTAATCACGAAGCTCCGGTCACGAGGGAAACGAGACGCTGGACAGCCGAATCAGAAGCCATGCTACAAGATGCACTTGGGACATGTTACGGTCATGCACAGATGACATCAATGAGTTTGAAGAAGTAGTGGTTAGCTTTGTTAGCATGCTTGCTGATGACATCATTCCCATGGAACGGCCGCACCGCCGCACACTGGACTCAACACTGGTGACATAAGCGCTTACAAGGAGGGGACATAGTGTCTCCAGCACATGGTGAAAGAAGTCGAGTCGCACTTCCAGCGCCGAATATGGAGCGGACTATGCACCATTACGGATTTTAAAAGTAAGAACACCGTGTCCGAATGTGCAGACTTTGATTTCGCCAACAAACTAAATGTGTTCTACGCCCGTTTTGAGGACAGTTGTGCTAACGCTGGCCACGCGGCTAGAGAAGGCAGTAGCCAGCTGACGGAGCACGGTGGCGTCATTAAAATCGTGGCGCGCAACATGTGCAGGGCGCTACAACGGGTCAACTCAAAGAAAGCACCAGGTCCAGACGACTAGGTGCCTGCTGTGCCAACCAGCTGACCGGAGTCTTCAATACCATCTTCAACGAGTCTTTGGCTCAGGCTGTGGTCCCGAGCTGCTTCAAGAGATCCACCATCGTCCCAGTTCGAAGAACAGCAAGCCCTCGTGCCTGAGTGATTACCAGCCAGTTGTACTTATGTCGGTAGTCATAAAAGTTGTCGAGAGACTCATCAAAGACCACATCACATCCTCCATCTCCAGCTTCACGGACCCACCTCAGTTCGCCTACCGCCCAAACCGATCGACGGAAAACGCTTTCATGTTCTGCACTCCACCCTCACCCATGATGTCATAAAACATGGGAACTATGTGAGATTGCTGTTCATTGACCACAGTTTCAATACAATAGTCCCCAATCGATTGTTCACCAAACTGAAGGAACTAGGTCTATGTGCCTGGGTGCTCAGCTTCCTCACAGGCAGGCCACAGGTTGTGAGAGTTGGTGGCTGCATCTCCAACACCATTTCCCTCAACCCTGGAGCATCTCAAGGATGTGTCCTCAGCCCTCTGCTTTACACCCTCTACACACGACTGCGTGGCCGCACACAGCTCCAACTCGATCGTCAAGTTCGCAGACAACACCGTCATGCTGGGCTTCATCTCCAACAACAACAAGACTGCTTACAGGGAGGAGGCGGAGAACCTGACATCTAAAGCAAGACCAAAGAGCTGGTGGTGGACTTCAGCAGGAGTCAGCAGCGGTCATATACCCCCCTCAACATCAAGGGGACTGCAGTGAAGAGGGTGAGCTGCCTGGGTGTTCACATCTCGGAGGATGTAACATGGACTGTTCACATTTAAGCCCTGTCCAAGAAGACAAGGCAGCGTCTCTACCACCTGAGACAGCTGAGAAAATTTGGTGCTGTAGAAAGTGTTTTGACACAGATCATCACCTCCTGGTTTGGGAACAGCTCCAGGACATTAAGAGGCTACAGAGCATGGTTAGGGCTGCAGCAGATTAGCTCTGCCGTCTCTCCAGGACATCCACACCAGGAGACGCGTTTCAGGAGTCTTACGGCCAGAACAGAGAGACTCAGGAAGAGCTTCTATCCTCAGGCTGTAGGACTTCTCAACCAGGACATGCCACCACAGCTAGTAAACAGCACATAACTCCACAGACAATAAAAATATTTATTGTATATTCTATATTCCATTTCTTTACCCATTTGTATATGTGCCCTAATCATCCAAATATGGCACCATGCACTTTATCATGCATATAAATACCATTACACATGTACAGTATACATTCAGATGTATACGTATGTCTATCTTGTACAATATGTTTATCTTGCACAATATGTCTATCTTGTACAATATGTCTATTTGCACAATATGCTCATTTCAGATGTACATTTGCCCAAATATGGTAATTTCATTTCTATCTCACCCATGCAGTTTTTTTTCTTTCTTTCTCTCTCTCTCTCTCTCTCTCTCTCTCTCGCTCTCTCTCTCTCTCTCTCTCTCTCTCTCTCTCTCTAAATAATCTTAAGACTAGTTTATCTATTTTGAAATTTTGCACAGCCTTAGGTGTGTTTTGGGGTACATTTCACTGCATGTTGTACTTGTATAACTGTGTATGACAAATAAAGAATCCTGAATCTTGATTCTTTCTAGATTTATTTTGCATGTTTATTAATATTAAAGTGAAGAGCAATGTAGGAACATAAAACAATGTCCCAAACTTAATACCTAAAATAAATGCTAATTCCAATAATACTTTGGAATTAGCATTTATTTTAGCATTTATTTATTTTTTGAATAATACTTTATTCAAAAGTATAATTTTTTAATATTGTTGTTTATAATGAGATGTAGTAGTCATTTGATGACTACTATACCAAATATAACTGATTATGATTCATTCTAATGTTACAAAATTAGAAAAACAGTAGAAAACATCACAAGAGACTGACATATTTTTACATTCTTTTTTGACCAATCATATCACGTGTGTTACTCACCCTCCATAATAGATTTGGTTTTAACAGGACTTGATAAAGCTTTCTGTCCTCGACCTCCACGGACTGATTGAGAACCAGAGCCTAGAGGGTTAAAAACAACAGAAAACAGTCACTGAAACTAGAAAATAGGGCACTGGTATGCAGGTGGTGACAATAGGAAGGCACCATTGCTGTTTAAAACCTTAAGAGGCTGACATTAAACTGAGTGCAGAAGAATTACAAGAAATAACTTTTTTTGTAAAGTCTCTTCTCATCACCATAAGGCACCAACGGGCAGGGAAAATGTTTAACATTAGGATAACCACATTAATTATATTAATAATTCTGTTATATTAAGAATCAATAGTGATTTCAAAAATAGCATGTTTCATCAACTTAAAAAGCAGCGTTCAGAATCCTTAAGTACTTCAAAACTTTCACTGATCTTGGAAGTCATGGGGCCTTGGCGGCTGTTATGTTTGGTCTTTTCATTAATTAATTTCTATAGGAACCCTTTGAATCTTCCCTGAGAAAAACTTCATGCAGCCACAGGCGTGTCTTTGGTGACAGTCTATTAAAACCCTGTCTATTAAACGGCACTTATCTTCTAAGTATTCTGATTCAGAAAAAAAACAGTGGTGGCTGCTTTTGTTAAAGTCGTGCACTTATGGCACTGCTCCTTTTAATGTACAGTATAGTGATCTTTTTATTACGTGGGAGTTTGAGCACCCCTAATTTTTACGCATTTTATGTGGTACAGGGCTGATAGTGGGGGGTATACCACGCTAATTTAATTTATTTGATGCTATTTGAAGAAAAAAAAAATAAAAAAATGTACTCAGGAAGTCCAAACACAGCAATAGAAAGGATGTGTTCATAGGAGGAATCAGGTATCCATTATCAAAGCCCCTTATACTAACAAAGTGGTGGGGGGGTGCTGGAGCCTATCCCAGTATTCATAGGACAAAAGACCTATGGATAAGTCCCATTGCAGGGAAGACACACAGATAAGCAGACTCACATACAGTCATACCTAGAGGCAATTTAGCATCTCTAATTCACCTTCAAATTCCTGGTGGAAAAAAATCACACAGAGAACAAGCAACTCCAATTTTGGTTTCCATCCTGGTCGGAAAATAAAATCAGGATCTTTTCACTGTGAGGCAACAAGGATGAACACTGGTGCCGCCCACATATTGTATTTCATTGTACATGTCTGTACTAAATGTACTTTCCATTTTAACTTTTAAAAAATTTAAAAAGCAAGTGTGGACATCCTATTAATAATGAATGGTTCTTATTTTAAGAATTTTTATCCATTCTAGTGACTAACTTCTTGATCTATGATATTGTTAGATATTGCTAAGATCTACCAACTCATTTCCATTGTCTGGGGACTGTGAGGATGACTGAAAAAGCTCCAGCTTACATTTCTCATAGCAGTTCAATACAAATTATGAGGTTTGGGTCATCGTCCTGTTGAAGAAATCGGCCTCTTTCCAGCTTCAGTTTTGGACTGACTCTGTAATGACCACTTCTAGAACCCACTTTAGCGGAATCCATTCTTCCATCAATCCCTGCAATATTTCATATGCCATCGGCTGCCACACAACCCAAGGCATATCAGATCCACCCCCTGTTTAACAGCAGGGTGCCTGAACTTTTCATCAAATGCTCCTTCTTTTTTCTTCAAACGTACTACTGGTGATTTCGTCCAAAGAGTTCCATTTCACCTTGTCAGTCCATGGCACTTGGAAACCATCGGATGTTGTTCTGCATACGTCAAACGGTGACTTTTTTGATTAGCCAGCAGGTAAGGTATTCTTGATGATCTCCTTAGCTGCCATTTCTTAATGAGTGATTGCAATATAGAAGTGCTTTGATAGCTTTTTATGGCCATCCTCTGCTTTGTAGACATGAAATTGTATGATTTTTAGATCCTCAGACAGCTGCAGCTAAGACTTGACGCGTGCAAGAACACACTGTGCTTTAGAATTGGCACCAGCTGTCAAATTCCAATATAAATTCTTGACCTACCTAAACAGTCCTTACAAGTCAATTAAGCTCTGAGGCTTCACAACAGTCCAAACCTTTAAACTTCACCAGTATTATTTTTGCTTATTAATGAAGCTAATCAAATATAAAGTACCCGTGCATTACGATTTGCTAGATAGTTTGCTACAGAAGAGATGTTAAGATCTTTTCACATAAAAAAATCTATATGCAATTTGGCCAGTGATGAGTTAGATGGAGATTTGCATATTGTGCCCTTCTATGTTATCAGTCTTGCCAAGGCCAATTTTGTCTTAATGAATCAGAAAAGAGTTTCTGCTTGTCTGGCATGGCGAAGTAGGTGAGGTCTACACTGCTGGAAAGGCACTCCACAATCTTAGAAATAATACATAAATAATAATAAATAAAGCGGGTCTGTGGTAGGTTCCTTCTCAGAAATCACCATCACTAACAAGTTTAAATGGGACTAGAACCCATTTTTATAAAAGTTCAATATATAAAACCAATATCATTAAAAAAAAAGTCTTTCCTTTCTCCGCAGTCTGAACAGCCACACAACGCTTGTTAGTTCAGCCTTGACCTCATTCTTGGTTTTGGATTCTGGCTTACAGGGTTCAAGGTCAGACTTCAGCTAGTTGTCAAATCCTCTCAATAGGTGACTGGATGGCATTTGGCCTTTATCAAAAAGGGCCCAATATCAAGCTGAAAAAAAAACCCATGAGATTTTCTTCAGGATAATAGCTTCAATTTCTCAAAATTGGAATTTGAAATCAGACTTTGATGAGAAATGGTGCAGATGGAGTAGAGAAACTTACTGAGGTTACAATGTGCATAGTGTACAAATATTGCAATTTTATTTATTATGCAAAATAACACATATAAACTCTTCTGGGTTTTTAACTGTAATGTTGATAGTAAAACATTAATAAATGTTTTGGGTGCTCATCACCACTATAAACTGATTAAAAAAAAATATATGCATATAAAAGCTTGTATCATCATAGGCAGGCTACATATTCATGATCAATTTTTGTAATAGCTTTCTGTGAGGCTAGTTTTTGAGCTATTAAACTCTTCAGACGTCTGGGTCCTACCCCCACTGCAGGGAACAACTGAGACTCCGCAAGTTCCGCAAGAATGGAGCATTTTACATCAAACCACTTTGCCTCTTCATCATAACCATGTACTTATGCAAAGGATCAGTGGAACTGACTTCAATCAGTCTTCAGAATTTTATAGATTTTGTATTTTTTTATATATATATTGCCAGTCCATCACAGGGGAGACACACAAACAAACACGCCCACACACACACAAATACACACACACACACACACACACACACACACACACAAATACACACACACACACACACACACACACACACACACACACA
>JBBIGA010040772.1:0-13399 GCA_037576975.1 Alestes dentex
GATCAGCAGATGAAGATCCAGAGGACGGCTGATCCAAACACAGGATCCACAGAAGGGCTACAATCTCTTACTGTAAAGAGTGTTTCTAACAAAGTGGCCCTTTCTGTGCTGATATGCCTGATGCACTGATACCAGCACAACACACACAGCACGACACACACAAATATGATTTTCTGGTCAGTGGTGGTCCTAAGGTGGTCCCTTTCCAGTGGCAGAACTAGGGACTAAAGACATTGACAGGCAAAATGGCCAGTGAGTGTCTGTACAAGATTTAAAGACCTTCTTTATAGTCCTGTCTCTCCTCTGTGTCCCTTCTTTTCTTTAGTTTGGACTCTGTGTGTGTGTGTGTGTGTTTCTGTGTCTCTTTGTGTATGAGTTTGTGTGTGTGTATGTGTGTGTGTGTTGTTCTAAACCAGCAATGATACAGAAAGCCAGAGACCAAAGAAGAAAGAAACATGAGCTGCATCCAGTATGAATCACTTTCACCTTTCTTCCCCTAAAACAACAGAGAATAAAGTGAAATAAAGATTCAGACTCTCACCTTTAAAGAAGAACTTCAGTCTTTGGGGTCCTCAGG
This sequence comes from Alestes dentex, assembly GCA_037576975.1. Taxonomy (NCBI): domain Eukaryota; kingdom Metazoa; phylum Chordata; class Actinopteri; order Characiformes; family Alestidae; genus Alestes; species Alestes dentex. Next base: position 578 of record JBBIGA010040772.1, read on the forward strand.
TAGTGCCCACCTGTCAAAACCTGGCACACATTTCTGACATCATCAAAGAGTGCCCATATGTTTGTTGAAAATAAAATGCTACCTTTTTACCACCAGGCGGCGACACTCAGCTCCTCACCCTGAATAAAACTGTTGATTCCATTTCAACGATTTAACGTTGTTGGAACCATATTGGTGTGAAAATATCTAGCCTCTACAGACATCCCCTAATGGCACAAAAAATCAATATAAATCAATTCTTATTTCCATTTTTCCATTTTATCTTTATTTACTGTATTTACATGGCTGTCTATTGCTACCCTCAAGTGGCTGGACATGAAAACCACACAAAGTCCAATCCCAAAAAAACACTATATGGACAAAAGGTCCCTGGTAGGTCCCTGGTGGAGGACTAACTTCTTCTCTGGTAGAATCTTAGTCTTTACTAGAATGGGTTATCATGCACAAATGATCATACACACCAGTGCTGCTGTTGATTTTAAACACTGTATTCACTTACTGTCCACTCTATTAGACATATCTAAGCTATTGGTCCACCTTTCAGATGTAAATCTTCTGCTGAAGCTCATCTGATGCTGCTCAGTTTGTGCTGGATACAGTACAGTATATTAAAGTGTTTCGTGCCTGTAGCTGCATGTGCATCATAAAATATTACCCCCAATCCTAAATTTTATCAGTGGTCAGTCTGTGAATGGATGGATAGTTTTGGTTGGTGGACACTCAAAACAATCCTAAAAGATCCTTCTCTCTGGTGGTCCAGAACAGGGTAAAGGGGGCTAAAAAAGGCCTACAGTCTGTAACTGTAAACTATTAAGTGGACTTGCATCATGTCAACACGAGTTCTGTACTGTCCTGCTATTTTTCCTGATACAATGCTATTTTTCCCCCTGCTGGTTAATCTTGGTAGTGTAATTGTAGTTGAGTGGGTTGGCAAAAACATCACTGATTAATTAATGTATGTTAATTAGTGTAATTCAACTGTGATGTTTCCCTTTTCACAGCTTTACTGTATATAACAGTCATCCAAAGATTTGCTTCTTTATGTTTACAGCAGGACCTGGATTCTGTAAAGCTGCTTTGTGACATTAGTTGTAAAAGTCACTGTATAAATACACTGAATTGAATATATTTCATAATGAGAATATCCTGCACATCTGTCATTTGTATAATTAATTCATCAGTACAGATGTTTGAGATATGGATTTTGTTAAGTTTGAATGTTTGTCTACATCTACATTGCTCTTTTTCAGGATGAGATCAACATGGAATGTTGTGAAAGTCTGTAATTACAACTTTTTGTATCTTTACATAAAAATAATGACATGGATTAAACAGCATTTTACTTCCAGAACTGTGACGATGAAGAAAACTCATCCAGTACAGTATATGCATATTGATTTGCATATCAATTAGACACTGCCCAGTAATATGCAAGCAACCTAAATGAGTCCTTTAATACCTGGATATATGACTAGTGTTCTCCATGATGGTAGGTTAAAAAACAATCTAACAAGATTCTCTTTACCATAAAGGAGAAGACCAGTACAACCATATAAATACTTTCAAAAGACAGAAAAAAAAAAGTTCGGTACATTGACTTACGCCTAAGTCTCCTGTCATCTTCCACTACCTGATCTTTACAGGCCCATGGTCTTTGCTCGCCATAAAGCCTAATGTCTAGAGCACAAACATGGTAAGCTGTTGTCACAAATTTATAAGTACTTCAGGACAGAGCTTCACATTAATGGTAACTTTTAGTTAAGCTTTTGTCCAATTAGTGAAAGTGATCGTTCGGTCATATGTGAACAGCACAAAATTCTTCCTCTGCATTTAACCCATTCACCAAGTGAAGCAGTGGGCAGCCAGGAACACAGCACCTGGGGAGCAGTGTGTGGGGACGGTACCTTGCTCAGGGTACCTCAGAGGTGCCTAGCAGTCTTGGGAATTGAACCCGGGACTTCCTGATAGCAGGGTGAAGGCCCTAACCTCTAGGCTACCACCTACCATCAATTGTGACACCTCTTAAACAACACTGACCATTAAGCTCAGTTCAAAGCAAAATCAGACTACCTATTGCACCCACCAAACTACCATCACACATATCATGGGAGAGTTAATAGACCATTTTCCATGGGTTTTCTAACCATTGCTCATAGATCATTTCAGAGTTATAGCTATTAGCATTGCTTCTCAAAAACAAAACCCAAAACTATTACTTTAAAACAAACAAACACTGGACAGCAGTCCGTTAATCCTAACTCACAGATGTCCACCTTTATGTCCAGGCTTCACATTGACGGTAAAGGTTCTGACCCACCCTCAGTATCAGGATGTAGTCTGGAGCTTCTTATTAAGATCTCATATTTATGCAAAATATTTTCTGCTGAGCCTGTAAAACTACTTTCTAAATCTCAGACATGCTGTTAATAACTTTTATTATTTCTCTTAGTTTTCAATCTGCAAACCTCAGACAGCAGCTTATGACAAGAAACAGTTAAGTACACGTTAAACCAGCTTTAAACCATTTTCATGTTAGTGGAATCTGGTCTTCATAGCATCTGCTGATATAACATTTGTTATGAAGAGCACCAGTTAATAAAAGTTCTTTTCTGCTATCACCTCATTGTATTTAGTTATTTATTGAGAAACTTGACTGTAATCCAAGGCTTTACAGTCATGGTTTACTCCGCTGCAGCTGAAATGGATTAGAACGGTTTTGCATTCTGCTCTTCGACATTCCACTTTATTCTCCTAAACTGGTGATGCTAATATAATCTCTTTTTCTTTCTAATTATGTTGTTCTCTCCTGTAATTATATTGTTCATTTTGTAAACATGCCATTGCAAAGTATATTTTTCAGTATTTGTATTTGTGTATTTTCTTGTATGTGACCTCGAAGTTCAAGTTCATGTTCAGAACTGAATTAGAAATAGAAAATTAGAAAATTAGAATTAGAATTAGATTAGAATTAGAAAATTCTAATCATAAATTCTAATTATAAAATAGAATGAAATAAAATAAGGAAATGGAAGAGATAAACTAAATAAAAATACATAATAGAAAATTGAAAGTGCAATAGAAGTTTTTAAGAGAGGGCAGAATCTGGATAATAGTGCAGTTTTTGCAATTTTTAAAGATGGCTGATAAAAAAGATCAATAAAGTTTAAAGTTTTAGAGTTGTTGCCCTCCTCAATTTGCTCCGTCTATAAAGAGGCGTTCATGATTCTGGCTTTTCCAGAAAGATCAACATCCAGACTGAGTTTGAGGAAACTGTAGGGAACAAAACTCCTTCCACCTTGGAAATAACAGAAATATTTCTAACAACCTCCAAACTATATAACCTATTTTCTGAGTACAGAACCATAAACTGATTGATTGTTCATTTTTTGATTGTTTGATTGGTTGATTGTTTGCCTAAATTAGAACTCAAGAACACATGAGTTCTAAGACAGTATTTTTTCTACATTTAGCGTTCTCCTTAACTCTCATTTGTCCTGAATATACAGCAGCTGTGAACGTCATCTAATGTCTAAAAGGCTTCAGTTTTGGACTGTAATTTGTTTCTTGGTGGTTTGTCTTCATATTTCCAGCCAATAATGGTTGCAATAGTGCTGCAGTGGTGATGCAACCTCTCTCACTTGACCACAGCATTTAGGTTTCAGAGTCTATCTGGAGAGTTTTATTTTGACTTTATGAACATGTCTGATTCTAATGATGACTGAGAGTCTGCTTTTGAATATTTAGAACCCATCAGAGAAAGGAGGAGTGGTCTGTATGTTTTCTAGTAGGGGTGAACACTTGTCCTGTAACAACTGGTGGGTAAGAGCAGTAGTGATGGGAAGTTCGGTTCTTTTCAGAGAGCACGGCTCTCAAAGAAGAGCCGGTTCTTTCGGCTCCCAAACAACTCTTAGTTTACTATCATCTGTAGCCTCATATTTTAGCCTAACTTGGCAAATATGAATGCTTTGTGTTGATAAACCCTTTTGCGTTTAATGTTTTTATGCGAAACCTTATAATTACCTAATTTTGTGTATTTGCTCTGATACAAAAGCAGACATTCTTTTGTTTAATATTTTAGTCAAACTTTTAATTTTAACACTGCAAACAAATCCACAGAACAGAAACAGAACCAAACTCAGTAACCAAACAGTATGTCCAACTGCACTGTGGGATGTACAGTTCTGATGTGTCTGTGCAGGTTTGTGGTGGAACCTGCACTTACTGTTACTGTCATTTTACAGTGAAGGCACTCTGCTCTGCTATTCCCAATATCTTTAAACTGCAGCCAGATGCTGCTTCGGTTACGGGTGTCAGTCATATTTACGTGTTTTTGTGATGCACTCGCACTCTCCTCCTCACCGCTGTCTACTGTCTCACTCACTGACTGAGGGGACGGACAGACGCTCCACCTGTCGCCCTCTCTGTTTTCACATAATGGTGTTATCCTATATCCTCACATGTGATTAGCCACAAGGCTGCCATGCTGCCAATCAAAACAAAGTTTTGCTGAGAGCAGAGCTGAGCCACTGAGAGTGAGAGCTGAGCAGTGAAAGGAAAAAAAGTGGGGAGCCAGGGCTCTCATTCGATGGGAGTCTGCTGTTCTGATTCACTACAAAGCATCTTAGAGCTGATGCTTTTGCACATAACACATCACTAAAGAGCAGAGCACTAAATGTTTAGGCTCATTATAACCTTATGTCCTTTATTCTTTAAAATGTAGTTCTAAAATACTGAGAGATTCAGGGAATACTTATCAGCTGTTAGATAAAAGCAGTCTCTGAAAAACTTAAGGACAAAATCACCAACACAACTGTTTGTTTGCACATTTGTATATTAAAAAAAAACCTGCCATTGGGGCAAAGTGGGTTGAAATTTGATTACACTTAAGCTGTTATGTTAGTTTACTCATTGATGGTAGAGAAACACTTCAGTATCCTTTTCTCATCGTCATGGAGAACACAAGTCATTTCTGGGAGACTTTACTAACTGGAGTAAAATGCTAACAGGGAATATAAAAAGAGGAGAGGACAATCAGTGATTGAAGAGTTCACTCTCTAAACTTCAATACAGGTGTGTTTCAAACTTCATCTCTGAAAATCTTGTTGTCAGGGAACTTTCTTACCCACTAAAAAAGATAACATGATTAATTTCAGCAGGAATTCAGTCAGTTTAGAAGCCGTCCTGTTGAATCTAGTGATGGGCGAATGAAGCCTCGTGATGCTTCTCAAGCTTCTTCCTGATTGTATCGCAAATAGGTTCGAAGCGTCAGAGCATTGGGGCAACTAGGCGACATCTGGTGGTTAGACTAAATTACTGCAGACAAATAATATAATGAACAGATGTAACGGTACTGATGCACCGTTATCTATTAAATACATAAAATATATGTATTTGTCTTTGTCTATTATTCATAATATGTGGATAGGATAAAAGGTTATTTTTGTAGCTACACAGGCTACTTGTAGCAATTCTGCTTCAATAGAAACTGGTTTGTGGCTATCAGGCTAGGCTGCCTGTGTAGCCACAAAACCATTTTATATCGAAGCAGAATTACTACAATCATGGTAGCCTAAATGATTGTGCTACAGATTAAATGTGAAAGATGCTATGTTGAAGGTGGTTTGTGGAAAAGTGCTTGTGCTGTACAATTGCCATTGTGGGAAGTGGGGAGTGTGCTTGTGCAATAAAGGGTGTCGTATTGGGGAAATGTGCTTATTGGGGATTGTTTTGTGGAACAGCGTTGTTCTTTTCCAAATTTTTATTTAAGAACAGTATTTGTTCCACACCAGTGGGTTTTAGGCAGTTTCTCCTTTTAGAAACAATTTCCCCAGCTTTGGAGACAGTAAATGATCAGGCTACGTGACAGTAAATGACGATGTGGCAGAAACCCATCTGGAACAGATCCGTGTCTTTTAATTCATTGGGACAGCGGCAAGATTCGAATCCGGAAAACCCCTCCCAGCGCATCGGTGACGTTCGAAGCTTCGGACGTCATCAGTCACGTGGTCAATACAAGCTTCATCACACTGTGTCGAACCACTTAGCTTCGAAGAAGTGAAACAAGCTTCGGTGCTTCGGTACGAATGTCCCATCACTAGTTGAATCTGTTTATTTTTACACCTGAAGAAATTCACTGTAATATTCTCATATACAGTCATGTTATATTTCAGAACATATCTGTACTGATGCAGACAACAGATTAAACTCAAAATGTTCTGCACAATTACAACTTAAACAGAAAACTGTTAATTCTCTTACAATGTAAAATATTCAAAAGGTTTAAAAGTGTACTCTTTTAAAAGTGCAGAGAAAAGTACACATCCTCTACAGAGAAAATAATTAATATATAATAACTGTTACTGGTTGTAACTGTTGTACAGGCCATGTTAAACTGGGATCAATAAAAATGTGCACTAAGCTACAGAAAATGCAGTTTAAAAATATTTAAAGTGGTTCCTAAGAGAATGTAATTTATTTTCACTTAGAAAATAGACTGTAAATGTAAAATGTCCGATGCTCAGAGGACCTGTTATACATTGCATATGTGATTATAATGAAAGAAAAATGGCAGATTAGATGTTGAAGAGGCTGCCCAGGATTAGCTTTGAGTTTGTTATATGTGTTTTTGGAGGAGAACAAGGCAAAACAAGTGTAGGATCAAAGATTCTGATCCATTTAAGAAATGATCACTAGGTTCGAGATTCTGAAAAATGCCAGAATGAAACTCAATCAAACATGAGCGAGCGCTTTGTCTGAAGAGGAAAGGCAGGAAGTCCAGGAAGAATTAGTGTTGCAGAGACATTTTACGACCCCCAATTTGAACCACTCAGAGGAACAATGAAACTTTGTAGTACCACATCCATATCAGCATGACCCACCGGTCACCCTCACACACACACACACACATACAGACACACACACATTGACCACCCCATCACGCTGCAATCCTCAGTGAGAGAACCAGACATTCCTGCAATTGCCAGAGAGCAAAATACTATTAATATTTTCTTTTAATATTAATAATATTTTCTTTTTCCTCTTTTCTTTATTTTAGCTCTTCTTCAAGTTTATTCTTTTCCTTTATGATAAAATTGTCGTGTTTGATCTTAAATCGCTCTGCAATTTATAATGTCCCTGATGATGATATTAACTTCACTTCCAAACTGACCTCAATGTACCAGATAAGATATTCTTATTTCAGTTAAAACCTTGGCTTAAGCAGGGCCGTAAATTGGACCCTGACAGCCGCATGGCAGCCTCAGAGTTGAACAAAGAAGACAGAGATTTCATCCATTTTAACTGAAAGCTTACATGTATGGGATTGAGAATAAGTAAATTACTAAAGGGGATTATAATGTTCATGCATTTTTGAAGTTTGTTGGAATATTTATGGTAGATTAGAGTGCATCTGTAAATTAATCCATAAGCTGTGAAATGCTGTTGAAAGTATAGCATGTTTGGATGCTTTGCGAAACACTATTCACCACAAATCCAAAATTACAAGTCTCAATGATAAAATTATGAACTGTTCGGAAATTATGAAACTTTTCTATCAAAAGGGAGATTTACATTTCACAGAAGTCATAAAGTGGCTTCTCCCTTGAGCCTGAGGGCCTCAAAGGGAGGGGGCCTGCCCTTTGCTGATTGGCCAAAAGTGACAAGGATGGGGCTCAGGAGCCCCCCTTCCCAGGCTCTGTGGGGGCCATAAAAGACCTTAGTCACAGAACACTCAGTGAGCAGAGCAGAGTGGGGCAGAAAGGCAGAGCAGCACCTGGAGCAAAGAAGAACATCCGGTCAGAAGAGCAGAAGAGCAGACCAGAACAAGCCTGCCGGACCAGCCGTCTGCTCCTCTGCTTCCTCATCTTGCTGAACTCTTCCATAGCTTCAAGGCCCAAGAACTCTGAAACTTGAAGAAGTTCAAGCTGCATCCCATCCTGTTGAACTCTGAGCAACTTCATCACTACTGAACCTTCACCGAACTCAAGCCACTCAAGCAACTCCTCTGAGCCCCAGATCATGGCTGAAACTGACCTCAACCCTCCTGAGACCCCAAATCAGCAAATAAGTATAACAATTACTTCCTCATTTTGATACTTTTGGTGCAGAAAGGACAATAGTATGTATACCTCTGATTATTGGGTTGTGTTGTTTCACGAAGCCACTGTTCAGTGACTTTCAGTGACTTGCAGTAAGCTTATTAATACCTTTATCCCATCACCACTCACATTTATTTAATTCTGTGTTTGTATGTTTTGTGTTTGTCTAGCGTGGTGTAATAAATGTTGTCTTAGCATGACCACTGATTCAGTTTATTGCTCAAATAAGGTGAAGTCACTTCTCAGCTTCGATTCGTTACCTGACCTCATTAGAATAATAATAATTAGCTAATACCACTTTTCAAGTAACCTCTTTTCTAAAAGCGAAGCTCCTCTTAACAGCGCAATTAAGAAGAGTTTAAAGGGTTAATTTCTGTACTCCTGCTGAAATATTTCGCTGGCCGAATAGTTTGTGCTGGATTCCTTATTAAACCCTGCTTGATAGGAAACCTCTAAACAAATAATCAATTAATAAATGACTATTTATTAATCAATCAATAAATATAAGGGTGAATCAGCCTAAACTGTCTGATTCTCAGTCTTACCTATGCTACTTGAATTTAGAGAGTGCTTTGTTCAGAAAAATGTGAATGTTAAATGATGAAAACGGTATAATATTAATATATCAAAGTACCATTTGTAATCCAGACAAATCTGATAAGTATTGACTATTTGTGCCATGCGCTTAGCCTGAGTATTTTTCACTGACGCTTGCTTTTTCCTTTTTATTTACACTAAACAGCACATTTCCCCCAGAAACATAGTAACACTTTCAAACAGTGCCAAACACATTCATACACAAACACATTCCCAAACATTTTCATAACACATGATTACACTTTAATATGACACTTTATAATGCATTATAATAATTCATTTGGCCCAATAAAAATGACTTTAACATGTTCTCTAAATATTTAGAGCCATGTTTGTAATGCTTGATGAATGCATTATAAGAGGTTATGAATATGTTCATAGATTCTTACAGACATGGTATTCATAGAAAGTGTTACCAAACATACTATAAAACATTAGAATAACCAGAAATAATGTATGTAGTTTATGTAAACTACAACTGAGTTTGCAAGTCTCTGATAGGCTGTCGTCCTATTCATTTTCAAACTGCTTTCAGAACTATCCAAATCAGACTTGTCATACTTAACACTGGGTTGTGCTCGTCTATACTTATTCATTTCCATCCTGTTGACGTCTGTAGCCCTGACCTCACACTACAGTCTGCAGTCTAGAAAGATGTGAACTTGTAGCACTGACTTGGTAACCAAAGAACAGTTTTTCCCTTTTTCCCAGTAATCATGGTTCCACCAAAAGGGTTGACTCACGTCAAGATTCCTTCTTCATGCACTACATGTAGGTGCTTTCCTTCTGGGTGAAGCACCAGATAGCACAGACTCCACCAGAATTCATCATCATTTTCATAATTCTCTTAATTACACAGAGGGGAGAATTCCGAGAATTGGCGAGGGAAGCTCAGCCGAAGAGGGAGGGGCCTCAGGTTAGAGCTGTGATCGGGCCTTAAAAGTTAAGGCATCTTTCTCGCGCTAAATGAAATGCATCACCAAGTCCAAGCCTGGCCCGAGCCTGTCGTGTCCGAGCAAATATCTTCAGCTCTGCCTCAGGTCCCCTGTTTAGTAACATATGTTCAGTACATTCTTTTGTCACACTTGAATGCAGCACGGCACAGCACACTGTGAAATTTGTCCTCTGCATTTCACCCATTCACCAAGTGAAGCAACGGCCTTGCTCGGTACCTTGCTCAAGGGTACCTCAGTGGTGCCACTGGCAGTCTGGGGATTCAAACCAATGAATTCAAACCAATCTTCCGATCACAGGAACTGCTCCCTAACCACCAGGCCACCAGCTGCCCCAAGGAAAGACTTCAATCCCGCTACCTTTTGCATGCGGGATTGGTTTGAAGCGTGCACTTTACCATTTGAGGTCTCTACTATCTGAGCTTACTCACTTTGCCAGTGCTGGGAATATGTAGTGCCCACAAACAGAACTTTATTTTTTCCTTGTATTTTTAAAACTGTTAACCAAAAGACCAAAAGATATAATAAGTGAAGACCTAAAATTTTATTTATGTGTCTTCACTTATTATATTTATGTTTATGTTGCTTATGAAGCTGATCACTAAAGTATGACATATTCAGGTTTGCATTCTAAAAGCTCCCCTCCTCATAGATATATATTGCTCAGCATGCAGACGACGGCCAGTGCCGCAGGTACGACCACCCTCAGCTCACCAGGTGCTGGTAGGCTGAAGAGTTAGTGATGTGTTTCCATAGGGAGTTTAACAGCTTCACTGAGTGGAGAAGCAAGTTCATATTCCATTGCTACTTTAGATGTTTAAGTTCAGTTCCTTCATGAGTGAAAAGGGGTGAACATAAACCTCATACAGGACTGATGACTAGGAGTTATTAGACAGTTTAATACCGATTTATTGAACACTTGTTTCAGGCTAAATGGAACATTGTGTTAGTGTTTTAGGGTGGACAATATTAAATTAATTTTAACAATTAAATTTTTAGCAACCGACAGAGGAATCAACCAGTCACATTTTGATTTACAATGGTTGGGACAACTTTTGTGAGGAAAAGCATCACTCCATGTCCTTTGAACTTTCTAGAAACATCATCTCTATGCCAGGACACTTCACCAAACAAGTCACTGTAGAAATGCTACATACAAGGTAAACTCTCTAAACAATTTTGGATTGACACTGGTGTTTAGCATCCTGCAATAGCTATCAATTGGATATATGGCATTATTTTGGATTAATAGCATACATTATGACTTCCTTCATGCTTTCAACCAGTCACTAAAGATCTGCCTTCACCTGACTGATAAGCACAGAAAAACACTCATAATGTTGACCACTTAACTATTTTGAGTTTTTTCAGCTTTGCATACAGCCCAAAGAGAATTTAAAGTTTAGGCACCTCCCCCACACATTGGAACCAGTACTGTGTACTAATATGAACAACAGCATGTAGTGTGCAGGCCATTCTTGTGTAGTATGTCCACATCCTTTTTCAGACTATGGTATGAATAACTGAATTTGACAAGTATCCTACCCACTAGACCACCACCAGCCCTTACATGGCTGATGTGCTTGTATTGTTATGTGAGCTTCTGTGAATTCTACGTAACCTTGTTTGTGAATTCAATCTCCAAGGGCATTTTGGGGCAGACTGCTTTTGCTTAGTTAAACAAACCAACCCCAATCCATCCTTCTCTGCAAGGGTTTTTTGGCACTAGTCAAACGCAAGAACAACAAAGTTGTCTGAGTATTGTTACAGGGACACAGGAAGAAATGTAAATATACTTTTGAATGTTTGCTGACCAATAATAAGACATCAGATTGAGTAAAGAGAGTCCTCTACTAAACCTACATTTCTGTAGTAGTGATTTACAAACAGTTGGGTCTGAGAGACGTAGTAAATCGTCACAGTAAATCCTGTATAGAGCAACCCTATGTTCTGTATCCCCGCAAGTTACCCCCTGAAATAAAGTAGTAGTTCTGAGAGTTATTGAAGGTGGCTCAGCTGGGGGAAGGGGGATAGATACTCATCACCACATTGTTTTTATTTGCTAACCAGATGCTACGGATGATCTCAGAGGTGCAAGCAAAGCTGAAACCCTGGAATGCTGCCTTTATTTAAGATTAGCAATATCCAGGAACAGTTTAAACAAAGAAAATTCTTCAACATGTAATTTTGACCCGATGTCACACACTAGTGATGTCATTCTCACCTTAACAGTGGCTCTGCTTTGGAACCACTTTTGGGTCCTTAAGGTACATTTCACTTAGGACTCTTCGAAGAGCAATTTTTGTGTTGTGCAGAGTAAATGTTTTAAGATTCTATAAATTTAAGGTTATTCCCAAGATGTATGTCCATGACACAAACCATTAATCAGTCTTTATTTAAGAGTGTGGAACTACAGAGGGTTAGACCTGTTGAATAGAAACTATAAATATAAATAGAACGTACTGTAGCAGACATGCCAGTACGTGGGATGGAGCGTTGGAAGTTATAATGACTGCTGGGGACTTTCCAAACCTACCTAAAGGGGAAGTGAATATTCATAGCATTTTTGATTCTTTTAATAACACACCAGTGAGTTTGGGGAATTATAAAGCCCATGATGAATCTTGAAACTATATTGATGTGTTAGTGACTTAGCTTAGCTTGACTGGAGCTGACATTGTGTACATGTCATGCCTGTATGTGTACGTGTGTGTGTGTGTGTGTGTGTGTGTGTGTGTGTGTGTGTTTGTGTGTGTGTGTGTATACTATGCCTGAATTTGTGAGTTTCTGACAGATTGTGCTCCTGTTATAATCTCAGTTGCTGTCACAGCTGTCTGAATCAAATATATTATATGTAAGACCAAATTTCGCTTGTGCACATTCTGTCAGCTCCATCCTGCTGTCCTCTGTACGCTTGTAAACCGTGAAGTGCACAGCCTTGAAACAAGTATCAATTTTATGTGAAATGGTCGCAATTTAACATTTCTGCCTTTGATGTACGTAACTGCAAAACAGGGTTTTGCTATCAAGAAATAGCAAAACCCCATGGGTCACATGCACATGGCCATTATGCTCTAAAGCAACTACATTTTCCTGGTCCCCTATTTATACTGAACGATGCATGCCTTCAATCTATCTATCTATCTATCTATCTATCTATCTATCTATCTATCTGT